>SMSQ01019352.1:81005-107963 GCA_019453375.1 Ctenoplectra terminalis | reverse complement strand
GTTCAACTCGCCACGCACAGTCTTTTCACAAAAATATACGAGTCGTCAACGTCTGTAACCATTTCGCCAAAGGCTGGGCGTAACAACAAGGGTAACACGATTTTATTGTTTACAATATTACTAACGTTTCGCGCAGAAGCGCATGTTTCTTCCTCTTGCATATTATTGTCGACATTAGTATGTTATCGTAGGTATAATATATTCTTAACACGTTGCATACGGGTCACGAGATATCTCGTATACATATAGCAAACCGAACTTTCTGCTCGAGTTACGAAATATCTTGTTTTAATGTTTTTTCGTACGCTCATATCGACGATTTAAGAAATCGTTCTTATGGCAAATAATTACCGAAATAAATGTATGTCGAAGTTCCGAAAGAGTAGAAAACAAACGGTCAGTATTGATATTACATCGGTAGGTCTGCGTCGATCGTGCATCGTACCTTATAAAGTGTTTCATCGTTGAACAACATTTTTTTATTTGAAAGTCCACGTTTTAATTTACGAGGAAACGGTTTTTTAATTATTTTACAAAATAGACCCTAATTCTAAAAAAGTAACAAAATGAAAAATAAAAAAAATGCATATACGTATTGTACAAAGTTTTGTTGGAGCGTTCAAAAATATGCGGGCCCTGGAAACGCGTTGAGTTAACAGAGTGCCGTATGCAATGTGTTAAAATGATCTCGGACTCTTTTTGATGAATTTGTAGATTAACTATTCCCTTAACGATTTCGATGATTTTTAAATATGTTATAGAAATAGATATTCTGAACAATTTTTCCCTATGACGAAAATGTCATATTCCACTAGTTTCTGAAATGTTTGCAAAAAATTGCCGATACTGCCATGTTGACTCCTACCCATATGTGCCTATCTACAGCACGCTATATTCATCAACCTAAATAAACAACATCTACAAAAACCTCGTTTACAATTGTATATGTGAGAATAGATCAGTTATACAGGAGTGTATAAATAAAGGAGTGTCCAGAGATACCGTGGACACTTTGTATACCATCCTCTTTTTAACACTAGATTTACGGAACCCATCAATTTGACGCAGTTCAGATTTCGTGCTTGAGTTTAGCAATCATGCGTGCGGAAAATGTAAACTCAAAATGAAAATTATATAGAAAAATGTAATAAATAAATCTCTGCTTATAGAAATCTATTAATTCGAAGCAAACCGAACTAACGATATTACAAAAAATTTGTATTTCAATCTAACCATCAAAATGATCCAACGTTCGTAAACCTAGTGTTAAAGCAAAGTATTGATTACCTTTTAGTTTTCTTTTCTGATTATGCAGAGGGTTTAAGTTCATAACACATCCTTTTCTATTGAGATACGAGACAAGAGAAACGTAATTTAAAATTCCTATGCAACAAAACTCTAACTTCTCTCACCAAGAGATATTCAACATTGTTATACACATGTTAACGATAAACTAAACTTCTTAAACTCAGAATTAGCTTTTGTTAAAGAATATTGTTCTCATAAATGCAATCAGTCTTACGATACACGTATATTTTGACCGTAAAACAAATTATAATAAAAGAAAAAAAAAACGATGATATATCAATCAATATAATAAAATAGTGATCTTAATCCTTTGACTACATGTGACGTATTAGAACGTCATGCATTTATTTGGGCAAGGACGCACATGTTCTGAAAGGTCGTTGAAACTGAGACGAGATTTAACTAGTTCATTCTGGTTTATTTCAAAGTAATGCGTATCAGTTGCAACAGAACAAATAATTTCAATATTTTGGTAAAACTTATTTGGGATATACAACCCCATAATGGCAGAAATAGGGAATATATTTTATCAAAGTGATTGCGACAGTTTTAATGAAAGTAGTGATCTTGAACAATTTGATGAAGAATTTTTTAATGATTCTTTAAGCGATAAAGGTGAATTTCAAAATGAAAATGATGAAGAATATATCGAACTAGAAAGTGATACCTAACCCGAACCAACCTGTTTTGAAAAGTATCACACGCTTCAAAATTATTAATAATTTGCTATTTATTGCAACCAGAGTTTATTTGTTTCAAAAGTATTTCGTAATACTAACTGCCTAAAGTTATTTCAATATTATGTAGGAGTATATTTAATGAATAATACGAAATAAATTAATTCTTGCATAAAATCTACTGCTTTTACTTGGCCACAAAATTAAACGTGCTCCAAGTGCAAAAAAATTTTCAAATAAATGTGTACCCAAAGGGTTAATAGTTGTAACGCTGTTATGGTTCCTTAGTCTTTCCTAATCCAGTCACGTTTTTACATTAAAAAAAAAATCTACATTAGAGAAAACTATACGTAAAGAAATCGTGATTAATGTATGCATTTTTTATTCGTTAACATATTTTATTATTTCTGATAATAGTTAATTCTTCTAAAAATCTTTTTTGGAAAAAATGTAAAAGCAGTTTGATCAGAGTTCAGACCTTGAAGGTCATAGCAGAATTAAGCATCTAAATTTCACGATTCTTACTCTAATCGTCTTAGTTCATTATTCGGTAACGTCGTGCAAGATTGGAGACATACGATGTGTACACGATACGAGAGGATGATTCGAGTATACCGTTAGCTGACAGGAGGCCAAATGAGCGTGTGCTGTAGGGCTGTTGGTTATGTCGTTTCCGGTAGTGGGTCGGAAATAGTAGGATATACCTGGAAGTTAGCAAGAAACTACCGAATAGGTTGTTCCAGCTGCAGTACGCGTGACAGAGTGAAATTATGTCGAGCACCATATTTCCTTGCGAGGATTACCGTTTATATGCGTTAATGCATAGTATCGTTTTCGTAATATTTTCCCAGCGACGCCTTAATTTATGTTTTCTAGTTAACGATTATGACATTTTTTATATTAGAATAGAAATGAAAGTATTTACTAGAATTACTTTCGTTAATAAATTAACGATCGTTCGAATATTGTTCACTGAACTGTATTCCATTTGTTGCATTTATTTTTTCTTTTTCGAAAATAGAATATTAGAATATTAGAATATTACAATAAACAGACTGCTAAAGAATTAGAACATACCCATTTTTGGTTTTAGTTTTCTTTACTTTTCACATTAATTACTCGTTTCTTCAAATAACTTTCTATTCCTGCAATAATCTATTGTATATTATAATAAAATAAAACAGAATTATTTAGTTTTAAAATATTTTCATGAATTCTTTTTATTTTAGTTATATAATAAAACCATATCTTTAACGCGTACCTAAAATACAGAAGCATTTCTAATTTATTTATTCGATTTAATTTTCTCTTTTCTCCTTTAATTTCTTTCTTTACTAGGAAGAAAGTAATTTTCTTAGTATTAACTTTTGCCGACTCATTCTGCAGGCGTAGTAAACGAAAGGAAAATCCTTTTATTTCCCTTTGGTCCTTGGAGTATGCATTAAAAGCACGAATGTGTGCTATAACTGTGACCAGGGTCATGCCACAACAAGTAACACATTGCGTTACCTTAAATTGTCGCGGACATTAATTATCGGGTATAACGTAGGTAGTCAGAAAACGACATTAACATTTAGCCGACGTTAATTACGTTGGATTCTCAGATAAACACATGTACATTAATGTACTTGACATGTAATTGTATTAACTTTTGTAGCGACATTGTTTAATGATATTAAATTATTACACGAGGTTATGATTAAAATTAGTAGACCATATTCAATGCAATCGCATTATTTGTTACAACAGTATTAAAGAAATGTTTATACAATTAAATATCCATTTGCAATATTCGTGTTTTTTAATGTAATTACAAAAAATTAAATGGAACGTAAAGAGAGTAAAAATGATATTATTAAAGTAGCATGTTTATCCGCATTATTGATTAAATGTAAATATTTAAACGAACTCGCTTAATTTTGATTTTTGTTGATTTTTTTATGAATAAAAATTAAATGAAAAAGGCAATATTATATTTTTAAGCTTTCACGCGGAGTACAGAAAATCAATATCAATTTAACATTTAGAATATTTTACAGGAGAGCATATAAATTATTACCTTAATATTAAATTAATTTGTGAAGTAGTGGAATGATATAATGAAACATTAAACTATAATTATCAAACTGATAGTGAAAGACAGATAGAAACAATTTTATGCAAATATCATATAAAGATACTGAATACTGAAAAGAAATTGATTACTATCTGTTTAATATTAACATTCTTTCATGCTTTTAAATACATTAAGGTATCAATTGTTTCGAAACTTATAATACTATTCGAAGCATTTTAATATCTTACCAATTTTTGTTACTTTGTAGATTTCAATTTTCAAACTTAATTAAATTAGTATTATGTAGAACGCTTATAAGTAAAAAAAAAAAAATTAACTCGATGAGTGGTGTACAATGGATTGGAAGTTGTGCTACATTTTAGATTACAAATGTATAAAATTCTTTCCAATCAAAATATGTTAAGAGTATAACTCCTCGTTACATATTTTAATTAAAACAAAAAAATAAATAAAAGGAAAACACAACCTTCCAGTGAATTGAATTCATAAAAGATTAATTAATGTATGTAATAATAATCTTCAGTATAGCACATGTAGGTCTCCTAATTAAAACTGAACTAGATATAATGAAACATTTTTTTCATTATTTTGACTAATTAAAAACTGCTTGCAAAATTACTTAACTAATATTAACTTATTTAAACAAAATGAATATGCGAATATTCAGTAAATGATATTATTAGCTAAGAAAACAAATTTCCTTGTATATTTTATTTTTCTGTTACTTTAAATTTTAATTCAACGAAACGTCATACTTTTTATGTACTATTATATAATTTCTTTTCTTCATTTTTACTTTTATTTCAACTTTAATATATCTTAACCCTAATTTAATAGTTTAATTTCTTGAACAAATTTTCACCCAATCATAAATAACGACACTTACAATTTACAGATTCGTAACCAAAGCTCGAAAAGAAATGAACCATCGAGTCGTTCATTTCCCGGACCATTTCGTATTCTTTCAGCACTTTCTTTTCATATCAGACCAAAACTGTGCCAATAAAGTGTCCCTTATTTGATTGTATTTCAAAGTTCCTTTGAAAGTATGTATTATGTCGAGGCGGACGACATGGTCGGAAGTAAATGAATGTCCGCCTTCATGGCTGACAGTCCGTATTTATTACAGGTTTTACTCTCGCGACTCTCGTGGGTCTACTTTCGCCGAGCTTTCGTCTAAGACTAAACTTTTATACCGCATTCATCCACCGACGCATTTCCCAAAAATCATTCTCTCTTCTTTCATACCGATCTGCTCTCGCTTTAAACCAAACATTCGTCGATACGGTCACACGCAACTCAAGTATTCAAAGAAACGATCACCCAACGCAATACTCGAGCCGATCACGTAACGCTCACGCATTACTTAGAGCTATCTTAAACCAATTAAAACTATTTATTCCACCGGGGGAGTGGCGCCAGATATGCTGGCACAATGTAATATTATGTTCCCTTGAAAAAGCAGCGTTCTAATATCATGGGATTTAATAAACGAGAAATCGAGAAAACATTATTCCATGTTCACCCTCTTCATCTATTCGAGTGCCTCGTTTTCGCGCTGCTTCCCAGCTAGCTCTCATTTGCCTTTTCTAATAAGCTTTTTCGAAACGATCGCGAGCACAGAAACGCACTCGTTAATGGGAAATGTAATTACTTTGACCGTAATTTCCAACGAGCGCAATTACATTTCTATCGGGTGGAAATCCATTGATTATCATTGGTTAAAAACGATCGGTCGTTATGCAAAATATTCGTGTTTTACAAAATCGTAACGAATTGGAATGTATAAAGTCGGAGTGGGAGAAATGTATGTAATTGAAATATTTTTGTTTCGATGAGACGGTAAATTCTCTGTTATTAGTTATAATTAATGATACTTGAACATCGCAAATAAGCAGTGAAATGTAATTTTGAAAGCTTTTCAGATTACTATATGTATTTTGCATATTCGTTTAAACGTAAAATTAAAAAAATAATATAGAAATAGTGAATATTATATATGTTAGTTTGAAGCATTTTATGGAACGCAGATATTTCTGTAAACTATAAATATATTTAATTGTAAATGTATACGGATACTAAAGATCTGATTCAAAATAATTTCTTTATTTTATGAAAACAGTTCAATGTTCGTTATTATGACGCATCGTGAAATTCATTATCGTATAATAAACGATTTTTGAAAAAAGTTTTAGATACATTTAAAAACTATGTTACTCTTTTATGTCATTTAATCGTACTGATAATATATTGGGTTGTTCGGAAAGTAATTTCCTTTTTTCCCGATAGAGGATTTAGTTGTATTTTTTTGCACCCAACTTCACACTTAAGCCGCATAATCATTATATGTTTTGAGAGCTGATATAGCAAGGTTTGTGTGTGAAAAAGTCCATTTGATTCTAGGCAGTAGTTTTTGGTTGGTGCCCTTTCAAATATGGAGAGCAATAAGCAGCATTTCCGTCATATTTTACTTTTTTACCATAGAAAAGGTAAAAATGCTGTTCAAGCCAGAAAGAAATTAACCCATGTGTATAGAGAAGACGTGTTGACGGTACGCCAGTGCCAGAACTGGTTTGCAAAATTTTCGATCAGGAAATTTTGATGTCGACGATGCACCACGTTCTGGAAGGCCGGTTGAAGCTGATAAAGACAAGATAAAGGCATTGGTTGATGCAAACCGGCGAATAACAACACGAAAGATGGCGAAAGGTGCTGGACCAGAATGGCCAATATATAATTTAATAAAATATTTGTTCATTATACGAAAATTGTCTTTCATTTTCACAAAAAAAAAAAACGAAATTACTTTCCGAACAACCCATTAATATACAATTCAAATATGTGAAGTTATATGTAATCAGCTGCATGCTATACTTATACATAAACCTAAGTATTTAAAGGAAATGATTAAATGAAAAATCAATTACTGCAATTTGATATCGGTTAACAATATTATTTTCTGCAAATGTTATTTTTTCCCTTAAAATAACAACACATATGGTTCCTTGCCAAAAGTGAAGTTGTATACAGATAGTTGGATATTAAATTTAATTTTCACTGTAATCCAACATATTAAAAACAAAATGTGTCCGCTGCACAATACGTGTATCATGTTACTAAAAGAGAAAATTGTGATATTTCAACACAAAAGGTTATAACTTTTAAAATCAAATTAATTAAACTACATTTTTTCTTTTTTTTTATTCAAGTTAGAAAATCATTACAGAGAAACTTTCATTAATTTCCATTGAATTACAAAATTAAAAGCATGAACTGAAATAAATTAAAGTTGTAAATATTCACTTTTTAGTCCTTTTAATTAGTAAATAAGTATTTTATATTATTTATTTTGATAATTATAATTTTATCTGGTTGGTGAAATAAGTATTGCTTTACATCGTTCGAAAATAGTAGGAAATTAATGATCTTAACCAGTAACCATTTATTTTCCTTAAAACCTTCGTTCATGTAGACTTATAAGTTTTATCTAGACTCTTAATAAAGCTATTCTGCTCTATTGTACGTAGAGGTAGTCTAATAAAGGTAGTCTTGCTCCTTAGAATGTGTATATAACGAGGAAAATGATTTATTTCGATTAGAGATTTTGTAAAAGTAATTAAACTTTCATACCGCTAAATGGAAACTACCATTTTATACATTAAATGTCAAAATTAACGAACAAAAGAGAATATTAAGCGTTCTATTTAAAACACATATTTTAATTAATTTATTTTTTTCACAAAATATATTTACTATATAATATAAAATACAATTAATATTTTTTTTAGTATAATAAATGCTAAAAAAAAAGTACAAAATGTATAAATCAAAAGTATTTATTTATTTATTGTTTTTACTTGAATAAGGATTGATTGAAGTAATGTTTTATGGTCCTTGTAACGTGTTACATAATCCTTACCTTATGATACAGATATCGAAATGACTTTAGTACGAAAGATGGCATTGAGCTTGGCAATTCTTAAAACGCATATCTGAAAAAAAGGAAACGATTTTTTTCTTTTAATCACTAAACGGATACGTTACTAATCTGTGTAAAAAGACCTTTAAAATAACAAATTTGCACCATAAAAATTCATAAAAGATACGTATCTAACTTAATGTTACGATATTGAACAAATGATTAACGCGTTGCCAAACGCGATAACACAGAAAATATGGCGAAATAAAAATCAGTTCGCCATTCCAGCTCTGCATTTTTGGCTAAAAAATTTTTGTATCGTGGTGTAACATTTCAAAATTCTGTTTGGTTATTCAAAATTATTCAAACTCCGATGCGAATTGTTGAAACTGTGAATCTTCTTTGTACCTGAAAAGCAGATAAAACCTTTCTAGTAAGTAAACTAATTTGTGAATTTAAATTTTTCCGTTTTTACCGCAGTCTGTATTGTATTTTATTAGATTTTATTAGAATGATCTTACAATTCAAAGTATAAAAAATAATTTTATACACATGCGACACAGAAGTTAAGTGAATATGAAATGAAATAATTATCTTTAGAAAAGTAACATGCATTTACAAGTATTACATTGAGAAGAGTAAGCGATACTATTTGTTGTACGTTGGTTTATTATTTTTTCGTTTACTCTTTATATAATATTTTTAAATCATATTATGTGGATGTGAATGATTTTCTGTAACTAGTACGTTATCTTTATTAGTTTTTATTGAAAAAAGAAAGAAAAAGAACACGAAACTTCATATTTGTTTAACATTTTTAACAAAGTATGTCTATCGTTCTTTAATTTCTTATATAGTTAATAATATACCCGTTAACACAACACAATTGTAGAACTAGCAATGTTTTCGAAGTCTTTTTTAATTCCGCAAAGAACGAATTTAGAAACTAGAATCTCTTGATTTAGTTTTCACATACTAAAGCTTTTTCTTCGTTAAAAATGCGAATTATAAAATAATTGAATTACTGTAACAATCTAACATTTAATTGATCAAATACAAAGAAATCTTCAACATAAAGAAACCGTTCTGGAATTTGAGATTCTCGTATTTCCTTGACAAGGTGGAGATCCGTATGAAGAAGACTTCGAAAATGCTTGGTGGATAAAAATTTGCGACATATCGCGTCCACAAAATGGCCGACCAGGAAACACAGAGCCGTGAACCGAGTCGCGTAACGAGCAATGTATCAAGTCGTGAACCGAGTCATGTATCGAGTAACGTACCAAGCCGCGAGCCGAGTAAAAAGTTCGGAGCTAACAACAAATCCACCCCAAATAATTTCGATTGTGATCCATACTGCAAATCTCTCAACATGTCAGAGGACCCAACATTGATTGTGCGTAAAAATTGAGTCTTTAAAATCGAGACTTTATAGGTCGCGCAAGTAGTTTACGAAAATTTGTGAGATATTTGAGTAGCAATTGAAGTACGCAATGTGTATAGAGACGTTCAGTCACATTCTTGAGATATGTTCAACAGATTTTCGTTATAAATAATTATTAACCTTGCGCGATCGGTGGAGCTCCGGCTTAACAATGCATGTTCCATTATATACAAGCAAGAATATTAGCAATTCGATTGGATTAATTTCTTTTGAAATTTGCTATTCCCATTCCGCAAAATTTTAATCCAACAATAAGAATTTTCGTTTGTCGAAATAGAAGATGACAACGGCAACGCTTTTGGCAAAACAGTAATATTATTGGACGTTTGAAAATTGAACTGATTTAAAAAATTGGTAAAAGCTTTGTTTAATCATTTTTAACTGTGAAAATTAAGGATTACTTTTGTGCGATAAATTTTTAGTAACTTTAAACACTTTACGAATATTTTATAACATTCTTGGTCTTGTCTGTGATAGGAAATGTAAAATGTATGTGGAATTCCTTTTTAAATACAGATTTAATTCAGTTAACGATGAAAGCAATATTAATTTATAATATCAAAAGAAAATGCTTTCTATTATCATGGTAAAAAAATGACACGAACAACTGTTATCGAATGTTTGTACACTCGTACTCTATATTTCAATAGGTAATAAGTTCTTATCGGGTATATATCGTTTCATTTTAACCACTAATTGTTTTACTTGAGTAATGTTATTTATATGTAATAGAAAAGCACATTAGAAAAATGAATTAAGATCATAGAAGATAATAGGTATTGATTAAAACAATGAAACATGAAGTGTGAATTTCTGTATAATTCTATCAACTTTGCATATAAATTGAGTAAAAGCTTTTGTCTGTCCCTAATAATTGTGATATTTGTATAATTAGTGTCGTATGATATTCTCGAAGCAACCATGAGAAACGTAGGAAGTACTATAAATAAACCTCATTAGTGTTAAACATAAAGGGAAATACGTTAAATGTTTCGATTCGTTTTGCCTTAAATCAGTCATTAATGCCGAATAAAAATGTAAAGCACGGTCTCGAAAGTATTTCGATTATGAAACAGAAGTGAGTTCCACAAACTGTGGCGTGCAGAATATTCGGGGCGGCGCTCGATACCCGAAGTAATTCAATAAATACCGGCTCTATCAAGAACTTCCCTCTGCACCAATGAGCTCTAAATAATTCCGAAAGTTCTGAAAACTGTTGAGCACACCTCCAACCGAAATCGTCCAAGTTCCGCGTACGATGCAGGATAAACCGACCCGAAATTTTGAGATTTTTTCGCAGACTTGCTGTATTTGAAGATAAGAATAAAATGGAACTTACACGAAGTATCATCATAAGTTTATTCAATTGCATATCTGTAGGGTTAGAGTTCTGTCGTGAAACTTTTATCGTATATTATGCACACTAGATTTAGAAATAACATGTGAATACGTTGAACATTGTGCACCGTACACTGAACATTTTACAATTGTATATTATATATTATTGATTAAATTATTAAATTTAGAAACAATGTAAAGTTTACGGTTTATAAACCTCTAGAGTTTGGATCGTTTGTGTTTGAGATATAACTGTTTTAAATTGAGATGAGAATTACATGTAGAGCATTGGCATTGTTAGATATTGCGAAAGAATCTTTGACATGATTATACAGGTAACCCTCCTATAACACGTTAGATAGGTTCCTAGAAAATGCCGTGTTATGAGACACAGCGCCAGTACAAAAAGGGGGTTACGTTCCGAAAACTTATTAAAAAGAAACATTTTTTTTTTTATTCCATATAAGCAACTTAATTTTTATTAAAAATATAAATGTATGTATAACACAAAACGAAAAAAAAGAACAAAAAATATTATTTTCATTTAATGTAACCTTAATTTAATAAATTTCTTCATCATCACTACTCGGTACAATCAAACGAGAACATTTTTTCGGTTGAACGATGTCATCTTCACTTTCTGAACCTTCTTCTTCATTTAGACTTTTTGCACCTTTTATCCTCTTTAAAAGATCTGTAATTTTGGTTTGTTTGCTTTTTCTTACAAAGTCAAATTATTTTAAGGTAATTTAGTTTTTAAATACGTTAAACAAAAATCATGTTATCAAGTGCTGTAGAAGTACAGTGTTGTACAAAGATTTTCTTATCGTGTTAGAGCGAAACAGTGTTATAGGATGCCGTGTTGTAGAAAGGGTACCTGTACTTACTAAAGAATTTTGGGGGAGAAGATGAAATTTTTGTAGTAATTTAAGAAATCATGGCACCAAAATCTATCAGAACTGAAAAAATTACAATTAATAACCAAAACATCGATATAGAATTAAATAGGATGATTAACAAAAAGTTTGATACGTGTAGTTCAATTAGGAATTAAGTGATTCGTAGAAGGTGTACACATACACATATTACACTTATTGTTAGGTAAAATAGTTAGGAACATTTGAGATTTTAACGGTCTACGGAAAAAACAATATTAAAAAAAATTAGTTAGGTTGGTAATGATGAATAAAAAAAAGGGAAGTATAGTAACATTTGCTGCTACATAATATTAAGAACTAAAACTTTTAAGATATAACTTCGATTAATACTGAATTGTAAAATATACCTATAAACTCTGCAACACAACTTGTTCATACTGTATTATAGAGTCTACGAGAACAGCAAACGAAAAGCAAAGTATTAATGGATTTTTAAGTTTGAAATACTATTATATATATATTATAGGGGAGAAGTAGGTAATGGCGATTATTTAAGCTATAATGGCAGTAAAATCTAAATATGAAATCAAATGTTTATTAAAAAGTACTTTTTATAAACTTAAACTGTTAAGCTGTTTATTAAATACAAAAATCCTTGGTTTCGTATTAATTTAGTTAACAAAATTAATAAACAAACAAAAGATGCTTTATTTAAGATTGCTCATGCCTGTGGGTAATAGCGGTCGCGTTGCGGACAATTGCGGTCTATTTGTCTTTATTACAAATATTTGATTTTTTTCTGTTTTTTAGCTTAATATTTTTACGAATGTTTTCTTCATTTTTGTTTTGCCGTTTATTATTTTTATTGGAAAGCAGAATATTTGATTTTTTTGTAATCGATCGCATAAAGTACCCCTCTTGAATCAACTTCCACTACTTTTGAAGTGTCTTTGCAGATTGTTCGCGCCAGCGCTATTAGGTTTACCCAAATGTAGCCTAGCCACTTTTAGTTTTTCCATTCACAAGCGGTCATAAATCTGGGAGACCATCGGGCACCTTAGCTCTTCGTAGTTTCACTTTGCTTGTTTAGTTTCATCAGCTGCATGCCAGATTTGCCCATACTTGTTTAGTTAGAATGTTTCAACGGCTTCGGAGCGTCCTCTTTATTACCTGCTGCGGTATTATTAAGGGGCACGGATTTCCCGCGCGCGTCACTCAAGGGTCTATCGGTACTTGAGAGTGACCGTCGACTTGGAGGCGTAGTTTCGTTAGTTTTGTTTTTTGTATACACCAATCGCATAGTTTTCGCCACCTCCAACGTCTTACTCCGAAAATTGTAATTGACCAATCCGTGCCCCTCATCCCCGCCGATGCACCTCTTCCGAGGCATCGTGTGCTTTGTAAATAGTTGTAGATTTCAGAATTCAATAAGCCTTCGCTTAAAACACACACAACCAACACCAGACTCCACAAGAGGAGTAACTTGTAAATATGGGGGGGTATATACTGCGAAGGGAGTGATCCTTCGAGAAGTTTTAGTCGGCACACCACGTGCAAAATCGACCAAGCTCGACCGATCGCCAGATCGACCACGAGTATATCAAACACAGGTCATTTGGCTTTTCCAATTTTTCTACGGCGTATTTTTGCCATCCACAAAGTAAAATGATTTTAATAAAGAAATTCACATTTATTACACACCGGTGAATCAAGCGACCATCGTTGCCCGCATATGAGTTAGTTAATAAAATTGAATGTTGGACACTTAAATGAAATACATTTACATTAAATTTTAATCTAATCCTTCGTCTTGATCGTATACTTGTATTTAACACGTTGACTGCTGTGAGAGCCACCGGTGACCGGCGACGCGACCAATAGTAAAATACATAATTATAGCAAATATCGATATTGATAAATTTTAAAATAATACAACTGTTACTATAATGGTTCGAAGAAATTAATGCTATACAGAACACGCAAAAATAATTTTATTAATATAAGAAAAATATACATATTATTTTTTTCAACATAACATACATCGCATTATAAGAAATTCACATTGGCGCCATGAGCAAACCACGTAAAATGCGCGCGGCTGTCAACGTGTTAAGCAACGTTAAATCGTAAAAGAAGCTTACACGTAAAATACAACATCAACACATGTGAAAATAAGAAACACTTGTTTTCCTTGGTTCTACAGTAATAATCAAGTCAGAATTGTACAGGAATACTGACAAATGGTATCAAAAGGTAATTAAAGAAAATGTCACGTTCCGGACATGGTGTTTTGTAATAATATTACTGACTATCATTGCCCACTGACCGCAATTGCCCCATTCTCCCCTACAACTATCGAAGGTGTCTACATAGAATTCTTTTTGAAAGAAAAGGCTAAAAATTGTATTTTAAATATATGCTAAAAACCAACAATTTAAGAAATATTTAACTTTTGACTCGTAAATTAATAATTTACTATTGAATACGTACTTCGTAAAATGATTGATATATCAAAAATTCATGTATCCGTTGGAAATATAAAAATAAGAATTTGTAATATAGAACGTATCCATTATGATGTGATTCATTAGTTATTAGTCCGCTAAATTTTCGAGATATATTCATTTTACAATACACGTGAATTACGGATGTAACAGGAAATATTGATTTAAAAATTAAATCGTTGAATATTCCAAAAATTATTAATCTTGAAATATATATTTATAAACAGTGTTCAGTTTATATGGACATTCATATTGATAACAACATAATTGTGATTAATGGAATTAGATTTTTGTTTAAGTTAGGTTTTGTTTTTTACTGTTTAAATATTCAGCATTAACTTGTTAACTAGGAAAGACCAGTTAATTCGTCCGGGATAACTCTGGATCGCCCTGTATTTTCTAACATATTGCAGGCAGAAACAAATGTCTTTATGAAAATTGTATCGTATAAGAAGGTGCATCTTTCGATGAAAGTGATTTTTTTTTACTTTATTATTTAGTAACATATGAAGGTCAATATATATTTTTCTTCAGATTATTTGATACTGTTTCTCCACACGAATTCATCAACCTTCCATGTATACGAACGACTTTAATTATTAATAGTTTTTGAGATATTTAGTTTACTTTACTGATTTATGGGGGGAAATAATATTTTGTCAAAATAGGAAGCTCGGATGACGACCTTTTTTGGGAGTGCCAACGAAATATTTGTCCATAAAAATCTATAAATTTGTAAGTTCAATATCTCGAAAACTAATTGAAATGGATCTGAAGAAACGGAACGCATAGTTCCGTTTGAAAAACCAAATTTGATCCGCATATCTTATTAAATGATAAAGCAAAACAAAATTCACTTTCATTAAAAGATATGAACCGTTGTACCATGCAGTTTTCATGGAAACATATTTTTCTGTCTGTAATGCTTTAAAAAATACAAGGCTGTCCAGGATTATCGCGGACACCCTGTATATCTTATATATAATAATTTATTTTCCCTGGGATTCTTTGCTTTTTAATGCATTGTTAAAGTATTAGTAACAAGTTATATCATATTTACATCTGTAAGAATAAAAATTAACGAAACTAAAATTCTTTTTTATTAACTTTTAATTCTGTTTATTGTTAAGCGGCCTGATTAGCAGGTTTAATTATACAACAAACGTGCAATAGCTAGTTACTTTTTATAAATCATGTTAATTTATTTTATTGGCGAATTATAAAATTGGTAATGATATTGACAAAAAGATGCGAAATACTTTTGAGAGTGACAACTTTTTGGTCTCCTAGCTTAATATTACATTTTATACCAGCCAATTGAAACATATCGGACACCCGCTTGTGAACAACGTTGTAAATTTTCCGACGAACTACCAAAGAAATCTCCAAAGAAAGAAGAGAAGCGTAGATGTCCTAAAAATCATAAATACTGTTAAAAAAAAAAAAGAAGATTACTCGTTGATCTTCCGTGAAGAAAACGCTACCAGGTTACGAAGATAATTATATATCAAGCTGAAACAAAGGTTTAACATTTCACTTTCTCACTAGAAGATAGGCTGTAATTTTGTTCAAGTAAAAATTGAGAATTTGTTACATTTGTAACTGTTCCTTAAAAAATTGTCGAATAATTAATTAACCATTGAAAGAATAATTAAAATTATACCAAAGGTCATTATTATATTTTAATCGAAATTAAATCTTCTTTTCGTAAAATTATACATTTTTTAAATAACTGTACCTAAAATTTACAAGATAAACACATTTTATTGTTAAAAGAATTTTTACCTTATGTTCATGAAACTTCTTCAATCATAATGTTTCAGTGTTATTTATCTATTGTAAAGTATGTATTTGTTTCTACAGAATAAATATTAGATGAAAATAATATTAACAATTTAGATCAAAATATGAAAATACAATTTTGAAAAAGTTGTCATTCTATGAAACCATTTGACTTTAATCTTGAACATTCTTACATTTTTAATATAAAAAGATTTTTTTGTAATATTGTTTATTTTACCTTTACAATACATTAAATATTATACATGATTAATTTTTAATGTCGATATTACTTACACAAATTAAATGTAAAATTAAACTTTAAATGTAAATGTAGATATTTAAATGTAAAACATAACTGAAATTTTATTTTAGATCTTTTGTTATAAGAGGTTAGTGAAAAATGTCTATCATTGGATGTACCAAAGAGAACAATTGCAAGAAACTTGCATTTTTAAGAGCAAAGATGCTTGAAGAAACTCAGGCTGCAGGTTTGTTTTATTTTACAATAAATCTATTAATCAATGAACAATAAACAAATCAAATTAATTCAGGAAAAAACATATCGCTATAAAGTAAAAAAGCAAACGATTAAAATTCTGTTTACATTACCAATGACAATTTTTTAATTTTAATTATTATTTTAATTAAAGCGAAGATTGCTTTACTAATATTATTTCGGATTTAGAATTGCTTTTAATTTAATGATTAAAGATTTAAAACAACCTAGTTACTATCTCTAATTGTTTTAATTAATTGTTATATTTTAATTCAAACATGTCTCATAGTAATCTAAAAGTTGTATCTATGAATGACTGTCTGCTGAATGTAATAACTTTATTCAAAATATTTAAAAAATTTAGAATATTTGACAAGCTTTAAAGCTTTATTTGGGTAAAATTATTTTTTGACTATTACATTCATCTTGCTATATATTCACTTTTTTATCTTTACAATTACTATGATATGTCAAAGACTATTGAGTAAGAAAAAATAAACTACAGAACCAACCTCTCTAATAATTAAAAAATCAAATTAAAGTAGTCTTGAATTAATCAATATTGATTTTTAATTATAAAGAATATTGTTTTTAAAAATTACAAATTTTATCTGTTATTTTGTACAAGCATTGCTTGCATTGAATCATTTTATTATTAAATGGTTACTAATATAAATTTAAATAGTAATTTAAACTAAATTTTCTGTTCGTGTAAACCGTCACAGAGTAATATCTAAGTACACAATTCCGATTTAGATTTACCAAAAGGATTTAATTAATTTCGGTAACCTCATTTTATTTCTCCCTGTCACTTTTAATTAATAAAAAACACAATGAAACACGAAAGCAGATAGTACGTTGAAACACGTAATTGGAAAGGGGAAAAAAAACAAATAACATCAGGAACGTAATGACGCGATTTCAAACCTAGAGAAGCATACAAGCAGTGGGGAGGACACTAGCTCGCAGAATCCCAAGCAAATATCTGCAAATTTGGCCGGTACTGAATTCATCAGTCAGTCAAGTGTTGCGGGACAACCAGAAGTTGAGCAAAGATCGGTCGAAGGTGAAAAAGTCCCTGCTGAACTTCACGAAACAGCTGGGGAACTCGAGGAAACAGCAGTAGTCGATAACGCAAGTGCAACCGACGCTTAGGGAAGTTGAAAATTTACCAGCACTGAGCAATAACCAAAAGAGGCAAGAAACACGGCTGCGGATCAGGAATTCACGTAATCAGTCTTTGAAGCGGCTCTTATAATTGGCTTAGGTAATAATCCCATATGTAGTTGAATCGTAGCTCTTTATTTTAGTAGTGCTTTTGAGTTTTGTGAGGCGATTCTGCGAGGACTCGTTTTACCACTAAATAGAAACGAAATCCCAAGGTATCTCGTTTGCAGACATTAGACGCGGACCAATAACGTGATAATCCGACAGGAGAGCAGGATTGTTATTAAGTGTGCTAAAAAGCTTAAAAACTAGGGTTGGGAACTGTTCTTTTGCTTCTGGTTTTTGTGTACTTCTTTTTGTTAGGAAATGTGCTCCACTAATATAATTCAACCCTTCTTCGGGATATACTAAACTAAATATCGCATGTTTCGATTCCAAATGTAACTAACAAGAAAAATCTTGTAATAAATAGAATTATATTTATTAAGTTAAATTAAATTAATTAAATATAATATAATATAAATTAAAATATGATAAATTAAATTTACAAATTAATTGTTTTTCAAATATTCAATCAATTATTTCTATTCTATGAGTATCATTTCAACAGGTTAACTTGTTAATAGTTAACAAGAATAAATTTTATTACGGATTTATCTTGTTTATACTATATATCAAGTAGCATCAAATATATTGTATAAGGGACAGTAAAAATATCAATAAACTATAAATATGAAAATAATAACACTAGAAATGCAAAGACGAAAAATATAAAAAGTAAACGTAAATTTTAATATAATTATTTTCAAATGATTGTATATATTGCGAAACCTTACTAACTTTCAAAGTGAAAGATCTGATTAGTTTAAAGATACAGAATTTGCGAAGAAAGCAAATTCATCTTCTAAAGTATTTTCACCTGTTTGATATTTTTTTATTTATAAACAAATTAAACCGAATGGTAAGATTAAAGTAAATAAATTTTTTGATCTTGCAACTATTATAAAAATATATGTACATAAAAGAATTGATATTACAAAATTATTATCAAGATCTTGTTAAAAATGAATAACTATTTGAACCTTACAATGACATAATCACAAGAATTTTAAAGTGAATTTTCTTAACTACTAACATAAAACATAAATTTCAACTTATATTAACACTACCAAACCCGCAAGTAACTTCTATTTATCTGCCAAATCCCTCCAAGAGAGGTGGTTGCTTTGTGGTCTCAGGAAAACCTAATTAAAGCTTAAATGAAAATTTTTGGAACTTCAACCTATATTTATAAAAATTTACAGAAGTATTTCTGGAATAAAAGTATTATCCAATTAAATTTTGAAATATATAGTTATAAAGAGGCACATTACTAATAATTATAAAGGAACATTTTGTATTTAATTTTATAATTTGTGATAAGCTGTCTGTAGCATGCTTTATGACAATTTAATCGAGAATTTTGATGAAATTTATAATAATGAAATTTGAAGTGAAGCATCAATTATTAACAATATGGAATGTCTCATTTCAATGAAAATATTTATAACAAGAATTCAATGAAAATTTAAAATATTTCAAATAAAGAAATAACGCTGAAGAAATAAAAAAAATATAAGTATGTATAAATAATTTATGATTTTCGTTACTTAATATTTCATTTGATATTAATATCGAAAAACAGAATATTACAGAGTTATTGAATAGAAAGAAAAAATTTAATTAAATGTGTTATCATATTGTTATAGGAGTAAAATTTAGAAACTGTAAGGTTTTTTAAAAAGTACAATCATGTTTGTCAGAATATCTTCATTGAACTAATTTAAATATTTGTATAAATTACTATTGTCACCTTTCTGTTTTATTTAGCTCCTGCATTTATTGTTTTGTACCGCATTACCATATACTTTTATATTTTTTATAATTTGTTGTCTATTAGTCTTTTTCCATTTTCATCAAACTTTTATTTGTGTTTTTAATTTTATTTTTCGTTGATTCTGTATGAGTAGACAATACCAACATCACTGTAAAATTCTATAATTTCAGTTAGGAATGTTAACCTTGATATTGTAAACTATTAATTAAATTTCTCTATTTGTGTTATTGAATGATTAACAATAAGTTGTAACTAAAATAAAATAGAAAATAGTAGTTAAAACGTGCATTAACCAAAAATGTTTCAAAAGTCAAGAAAAGCGCATAAATATGCAAAAGATCAAAGCTCCTCGAAAAAACGATACTATAGTTCAACTTAAATTCTTCCCTTCGAAAATATCTACACTCTCGTTATACTTTTATAATTAGCTTCTAAGATTACACGAAATTCCATCTAACCTGCTCCTATATCCTCTCACAGTGTCTTTCAATCCGAGCGGTACACTTTCACCTGGACAACGACATCGTCGTCTTCAACGACGTTCCGCGCTTATCATAAATTTGCATCGTTCGAGCAGAAAATCACCCGAGGAAAACAGACATCCTTCAAGAAAGACGTTTAGCCGTGTAATCACCGGAGGCGGATTAATTTGTCGACATCGAGAAGCTCGAGCTCGCGAGGTCCGTCCGTCCGTGGAGCGAAAGGAAAACGAGAAGCAAGAAATCGAGGAAATCTTTTGTGCTTAACGACAGCTCGAATTGAGCAAAGTCCCTGGGTAAATTTATCGACTCATCCGCTAACTAAGGACGTCCCAATTGGCGATTTCACCTCAGCGATCCGGTTAAAAGAGGCGTGAGGAAAGTTGTCCTTGGGCGTGGATACTGACCAAGTTTCTTTTAGTTTTTTCTCCCGTCGTTATTTTATGATGACGAAGCGAAGATCGAAGTTGAATTAGCACCATCGAATCCTGGGATTTGATCAGCGCCTCTGAAAGAGTTTAGAGAGCTCCTGAATTTTTCTCAAGGATCGAAAAGATAGCTTCGTTTAAGGACATGGAGAATGAAACGAACGGGCGAGAGGAAGCGAAAGGTACTAGAATAAAGTAGTAAAGTGTGGTTAATGATTTAAAGGGATGAATTAGAAAGCGTTAGTGGTGTAACAAGTGATTTTGATTAAAGCTATCTTTGTTCCATGCATTTTGCAGAAGGGTTTAATAATTTATGGGTTAAACAAAAGATTGTGATACAGACATTTGTGTCAACATATTTTAAAAGAAAACAAATTATTTATTAGCAATTTAGAGCTAAGTTTTACTGACTTTAAACTGTCTTGTGAAATAGTCTGGTCAATTCATTTGTATGTACAATGGATAATTAAAAATTTTAAAAGTGAAATCATATAAATATATGAATAAATTATCATATATTTAGTTTTTTAGCATCTATCTATTAATGGTCATATTTTTATTATATAAATGAAATAACGATACAAAATAAATTGAATAATATCAATTGTGATACGGTTTTACTATGGAATGTAGAAATGAAACAATGAACATTAACGGAAAGCTAATTAATTAAGCTGATATTATAAATCAATACATATAAAAGCTACAGGACAAATAAAACAATTTATAGTAAAATAACACCACTAATTAAGTCACTTCATCATTCAGTTATATTAAATGTAGCAATAACTTCTTTAGTAGCTAATATTTTTCCGAATTACTAAAAAGTATAATATATTTTTCTTTTTTTTTTTCTTTTAATAGAATAATTACGTTTGTTAGTAGCATCGGATACATGGTAACGCTACAAAACTTCTTACATTAAAATTTTGAGGGATATAAACAAAATACATTTATCATATAAAGATTTAAAACGTTCGCACAATATATCATAGAAACGTCTAATGGGGCTAATGCTGAAGAAGGAACAAATACCGAAAATGGTTTAACGAAGCCAGAAGGTACAGATGAAACCACAGTAAGCAAGGTACCAAGTTCGTTAAAACAAGATGAATCGGTACAATTATCGATAGACGAAGAACCCGATGGATGGGCTGAGGACGCCAAAGAAAGTGAGAAAATTTTTATTCCTTTCAAAAATCAAAATATAACATCGGACGAACAATTTAACACATTGGGCACCTGCGGTTTACTATGAGTCATTGCATTAAAGTCGAAACGGTCAAAAGTGATATGCGAATTTACCGCCTCTTTGCTTGGTAGTGTTTAGCGGGTTTTAGCTTCTTCTTCTTCCATGCATTTAATAGAACGGAACGAAAACGCATCGATAAGAGAAGTAACATTTTATTGATTAAACAAAAGATAATCGTTGCACGAAGAATTTACATTAATTCCATCTTGCCTATTGTAGTTACTGAAGTGGGAATAAGATACAATTGACAGGCAGGGACTAGTTCCCTACCACTCTCATATTAAGTTGGGCTGTTCCGAATTTAGTGCATGAACACCAATGATTGATCTGTTTTTCCAACATAATTGGAATCGTTTTCAAAACAATTTCTCTGCAATAAAAGCCACTGAATTTTTTTATTCCATAAAATTATTTCTTTTAACTTTATCGGAAAGATAGACTACCATTCTGGCTGTTAAATTGTGCACCTTTCAAATTCCGTTCAAAATAATTTTTACTATGTTATCATAATGCCAGTGAGGTAGAATAATACAATTGTAAGTGACGTAAGTCGTGGTGAAGACAAAGTCATTCGAGTGAAAAGATTTTATTCAAGTCCAAAAAGTTCAGAAAATGACTAACTAGATGATTTCGAATCTAAAGATAACATTAAAAAACTTTTAAAAGAACCGATTTTCCAAAAGGAAGGCGAAATAAATAAGGATAATCAGCCTAAACTAATCAATACTCGATGGAAAGGGTTTTCTGGAAAATAAAAATCATTTTTAATCACCGGAAGAAATGAATTACCGAAATATTTGCTAAATACGTTGTATGATTATATATGTATAATCGAATAATAAATAGAAATCACAACAATATAGAGTTACTCGATATAATAGAATAAATGGAAACCTACTTCCGCGAGGAATGAAAAAATTCCTAGAATTTGTTATTTGGATGGGCTTGTATTCCTAAATATTAGTCAACAAGTTCATCATATAATTTTAAATTGACAAACCATTGTAACAAAGTGAAAATTTTGCGAGTAATGAAATAATGCTCCCATAACCAGACAAACTCGTATTTAGATAATGCATTTTAAATAAAATGTATGATTATGGAACAAAATTATTTAAATTATGTTCCGTCGACAGTTATGTTTGGTCCATAAAAATACGTTCTGAGAAATGGACTAGTAGCATTAGAGATGTAACACTAAAAATGTTTATTACGAACTTACAAATAAACTATTGAATGAAGCCCTTAGTCTGTATATAGACAAATTTTGTACCAGCTACGAGCAGTTCCTCTAATTTCTAAATTTGAAAACACACTGTGTTGGAACTCTACGATACAATAAAAAATCTGTACCAAAAAATGTAATGGATTACTCATTGAAGGAAAGTGACATAGTGTTGAGAAAGACTAATTTTTAAGTGTATTTCCTTTGTATTCTTTCCAATGAATTGGGTTAACGTTTAGTGTTTTTGTACAGTTGATGTTGCCTCACGTACTTGTTCCTTTCGGTTTTACAAAATTCTTTCTAAGAACTAAATATGTAGCATATTTATACTAAAAATTGTAGCAGACAGAATTTTTATTGATCAATCAGAATTAAGCCCAGTCCTTGGCTCTCACAGCTTCGGTCTACTTCGACGCCCTCGATCTCGGAAGAGTTTGAAAGTTAGAGTTAAGGCTAGGAAGTATGAAACTGTTAAGTGGTCAGTGGTTCATGTTAGTCAGGTTTGTGATGGGCAATTTGTGTTGAAGTATCGAAGTTTTAAGGAATTGAAGGTACAAGTGGTACCTTCGAAAATCAAAAGATGTTTTGTTCTTGCATTATAAACTCGATTTGTGAAAGCGTTAGCAAGAAGAATGGAATCGTTGTTTCGTATTTCAATTTTATTGTTAGTGAGAGTTTCTTATTAGGAGATTTTACATGGTCTCAACGTTGGTTTTAATCTGCTTTATAAAATTTCGTAAGCAGTTCAAGATTTAAGCTTGTGTTAAAATTCTCAAGAAAATCTGTGCTTCCGACGAAAAGTCAAGACGAAAGACGGAATGAAATTTGAAATTCGTTGCATGTAATTAGCTTTGTTAAATTTTATAAGCAACTGGGAACCGAACCTTAAAATTACGCATTAAGATTCTACGAATTATTCTGCGTACAGATATTTGAGAGAGTTATTAAATTATTATGGTTGTAATGTTACATCATTCTTGAAAGCGTTGCAACGTTTAAACTTAAATTAAAAAGACTTAACTTCTTATCTTAAATTTAAATGCTTGATTGTATTCAGAAATAGCATTCTTTATAACAGAATATTATTATTATTCTGTAAAGTTATATTTGTTTGAAGATTTTAACACTGTTTAATTCTACTTATAAACTCTACTTGCAATGAAACTCAGAATTAAAATGTGTCCCGCTTGTTGACATCTATTAATAATAATAATCATTTTTTAAACAATGAATTATTTATTTTTTCAAACAAACATGTAATCCTTCTTCATTTTGTTTTAGTTTTTTATTAAAATGTATTATAATAGGTAGATTTGCCCTGCGCTTGACGTATAAATTCGTCATTGCTTGATTTTAATTACGTACCCCAAGAGAGACTTTTTAAAGCAAATTCCACAGTTAACAGGTTAAAAAGCATAACACCAGCATTTAAAAAGTCTTTATGAAAATCATAATCTGCAATTTATATATGAGAAAACTACTTTTTATCTTTTGCAATGATCGCAAATACGTCAAACTAACATTGTATAAAAAAATCAAAATTTGGGCTTTATACTAATTATTTTGAAATGATTTATTTCTTTTTTGTTTTTGTAACAGCATGATAGCAATTTTTGAAACTAGATTAAAATTACAATTGAAAATATTTTACGTCATATGTCTCATTTGGACTTGATCTTGTATTACTATTTCCGCACTTGGTACATATTTTTACTTTCAATATACAGGGTATCCTAAAATATCTGTAAGTCCCTTTAACGGGTGATTCCTGAAATAATTCCAAGCAACTTTTTCCTTTGCGAAAATGTCAACTTTGGCTTTGTTAACGAGCTATTAACGAAAAACACTGAGCAATCAGAGAGCAAATAAAGCGGCTGGGCGCAAGCGGGAGCGTTGATTCCACGCCGCGCTTGTACTTCTATGAGTAACTCAGAATGTATCAAACTGACTGTTGACAAATATTAAATAGAAGTTATATCGAATAAACTAATTAATTTTTATTCGTGTAGAACAAATACATTGAGTTTATCCGATACTCCAAATGAATAATAGACAAATCCATGGAAAAGTAATTAAAATTTTATAACAAATGGAATGCAATTATGGAATCCTTATTATAACAAAATTTATTCAAATAACATCATTAAATTTAAATATATTTCTTTAATAGTATTTAATACAATCGTTTTATTTTGTTTTTATTGTTTTAATACGCATCTTTAATAATAATATTAATTATAAATATTTAATAATATTTGATAATTGTTTAATAGTTTCACCAAAAAGATTTTTTATGAAAAATTTGAAGAACACAACCAGGAATAAGTTATAGACCATGTAACATTAAAAAAGAATAGTCGAAAAATTGAATGAAACTCACTGAATCAGCAAAAGATTCACCTGCTACTTGTGGTGTAGCGAACAACTGATCACGGGTATATGACATCACCCAACGTACGACCGGATGTTCACTTCATTGCACGAACACTAACACTGATCACTTGTAATTTGCAACACTGAGGTGGTGAAATTGAATCCATTGTTACTCCTGGGATGTAAAAACTGGTGGCTCTTAAAAGAAACGATTATTTCAATAAAGAATACTGAACACGAAGTGCGTTGTCTCTGTCCATGCATTCGCGCTTTTCTACGAACTGTCTATAGTCCGTTCAACGAGACGAGTCACTAAGTAAGAACAAACAACTGCCTCGCTTTTCATGTGATCGGCTCTGCGACTACGGTCATTGGCTGTCACTTGTTACAACTCAGGGCCAAGTTAAGGTGGTCCCTTGCCGAGGGGTCTTGCAGGCAAGGTTCGGATCTTACGATGTGATGTGGGCATCTAGAACCCGTAAATCGGCCCTGCCCTGTTCACGTGTTCGTGTTTATACTTGATGACTCGTCTCGTTGAATGGAGTATAGACTGAGTTGCTCGAAAAAGCACAAGCGCGACGTGGAATCAACGCTCCCGCTGGCGGCTAGCCGCTTTACTTACTCTGTGATTTGTCAATGTTTTCCATTAATAACTCGTTAACAAAACCGAATTTGACATTTTCGCAAAGGAAAAAGTTGCTTGGAATCATCTCAGAAATCACCCTTTAAAGGGACTTACGGACCTTTTAAAACTCTGTATAGTTTTAAAAAACTTATTTGTCGCCATCGTCAATTTCCACCTTAACGAAGTCCAATTGCCTTAGGTGGTTAATATTTTAACTTTTGCAACGTTGCAACATTTTCATTGATCCAACTTCATGTAAAATGCAGTATCTATTACGAATTCTGTCCACAACAATCGTCGAAATTCTCGAGAAAAGTAGTTTCAAAAAGTTTTGAACTCGACGAACTTTTGTCGCGAGAAGTTGAGAATCGATTGATAACAAATGAAACAAGAATCGTTGTTTACAGCCCCACCAACAATTCCCAGGCTCACGGAAATAAATACAAAGTTATTTACAGTTGCGGTCTAATATTCCCAGAGCAAACTTATCTGAAATAATAAAACGAAATATCGCAGATGCCAGTGCGTCAAATTATCCATACAAGGTGATTCTTGATATTGTTATGAGTCCTCGAATGTTTTTCGACAAAGTCGCATTCTTATTTCTTTAACAATTTTTCCGATGCTGGTAGTTCTCTCTCGTACCTCTCTTCTGGAAGTCTTTTGTACTTGAAAAGAGAAAATATGCGTTCAGCTCTTTTTACAAAGTATCACTATCAAAGACGTCGACAAGGTCCGAGGAAAATTTCTTTTGTATTTTTAAGCATCCTCGACATGCATAGCGTTATGCAACATTTCATTTTTTATATCTGCTATGTCAGGTAATTGGAAAAATATTACTAATAAGATAACGGAATGGGTGATGTCTGCTGCATCAACGCCACCATTAATATAATATATAATTTCTGGCTCATTGGCTCCAAGATCGATCACAGAATCATCATGCATGTTAAAAATCAAACTTATTGATCTATTCTTTTTTGAAGCGTAGGATAAAATGGTTACCTCTTTTGAGAATCTACAGATGGACAATCCTTCTGTTCTTTTTTTTTTATCTGGCAAAGACTCTAACTTTGGTAGCTGCTTTTTTTTTTTTTTTTTTTTTTTTTT
>SMSQ01019352.1:0-66047 GCA_019453375.1 Ctenoplectra terminalis | reverse complement strand
GGAAAATAGTATGATGCAGGGGTAGATTGCCATGGAGCCCTAAACGATACGAAACTTCAGGACAGGATAATAGACTGGAAGGTGGGCGCGAACGAAAGCAAGCCGCTGTCATTGTTTGATACAATGCGCCGCTGTCGTGCACGCTAGCCGGAGTTATTCAATGAGTCTGGTAAACTGAAGTGTTCCGTGATCGCAATATCGTTCATTCGCATTGTTATGTCCATAGGAGAACTGATTGCTCGATTAGTCCCTCTGATACCACAGGTAATTGCTAAAAAGTGACGATCGTCTATCAATTTTCCTTTGTTCGTTCTTTTGTCTATTGTAAGATGAATCAGGAATTAAGCGATGGGTTAAAGATAACTCTGTGGGCGTTTTAAAATATTCGATTTAATAATGCGTGCGTTCACGGTGAAAGCCAATACAATAATATCCTTTTGGACTATTCGTTACCCGTGAGGATGTTTCCGTCAGTATTTAACTCATTGACTGGCAGGCATATTTAGAACGTCTTGCCCTGGGTGCCAAGGTTTTATTTTAAAGAATACATGAAATTTTACAAAATATAATAATATTAAGTTACCGATATAATATTCCAATGGCATTTACAGTAATTTTTATTGAAAAAAAACACTAATAATTCTTAACTCGAATGACCATTTGTAATTAATCTAAAATTGCAGCACACACTACGAGATATCTCGTAGTTGGCAGTCAATGGGTTAAGAGGGCAAAACGTCTTGACGAAATACACATGACCTGCTTCAGCAGATGGTTTGCTTACGAATGTTAGTTTTTATTACAGTACATTTAAGGGATATGGAAAATAACTTGATAAGTAAGATCTAAAGTTTGGTATTTCAGGCTTGAAGCGTTTGCTTTTCCGTCCTGTGAAATATTAAATAGAAATGTTGCAAGAATGTGAATTTTCAAAGAATAAAGTGGAAATTTTTTAGAATTTCAAGGGATTGGTATAACTGGAAAGAGGATTTAGAGCTACTAAAAGGCTTTGTTTAATGAAACAAACTGCCATAAGTAAAGTCCGGTCTTCCGTAAGAATAGTAAATTTAAGTTTCAACCGAGTACATGAATTTAGTATTCAAGACTTATTGTTAGAACTCGCTCAGAGATACGTAAAAAAATCTTTTCTCACTCATTCCATTTCAAAATGTATGTTGTATTTTTATGTCTTTAAAACTGGTATTAAAACATATTGATACCAGTATATTATAAATTTAAAGAATTCGCTTAAAGTGTAAACCATTATATTCAGCATTGGGAACGAATTTGCAAATTATATTTCTTAATTTTATTTTTCTGTTTCATAATTTTGATAAGATAACCTTGATGACGTACAAGTCGTGTTTATACTTTCTTTGTGTTCTCTATATCTAAAACAAAGGATAGGATAGAACAAAGGGAGAAAGAAAACATCAGAAGAGAAAATACATACACATACTGTATATACTGTGGTATGTACTGTGCGAGTCTCACAAGAAATCTTGCGGGACGGCTCGCTGCGCTTAATCGTGTCTGTGTTCCATCTGTGACGCGAGGCCATATGATTCGATAGATATGTAGATATGATTGTTTCGGCGTGTAACAAAAATACGTATGCCTTAATCTTACAACTGTGTTAAAAGAAGGTGCATCTGTTACATTCTAACCAATCTGACCCGCATTCCTTCCGAGATTTGTTGCAAGACTCGCACAGTACATACAGGAGATCGGGCCAACACCAGATACGTAGAGGGTTTTCGCGGTAACTTTAAACAGTCCTTTATTTCCTAATGTATTGCAAATAAAACACAATTTTTTTATTCGAATTGTATGATACAAGGGGGCACATGTTTTGACGAAAGTGAATTTTTTTTGTAATTTTTATTATTTTTTACTTTATTATTTAATAAGATACGAAGGTCAAGTTCGTATTTTTTAAATGGAACTATGTATTTCTCTTTCAGGGCCAAATTAGCCATATAGCAGAAATAGCAAATGCTACGGGCCTCGCGTTTCTGGGAGCCCCGCGCCTAGAATAGTGACTCTTATTAATATTCGGACACTATAGTATTCTATCCATTTCTATCCTGTATAATTGATCATAATTGAATTAATGTATTTTTTGTTTTTTATTACAATGAAGCATGTATTCTTCTTGAAGATAACGCAAGTTTTATTTAGTTTGACTAAATAATTAGTCGCATAACAAATAATATATTAGGAAATGTGTTATTCATACATCGCAAAAATATTCGGACATTTAATTTTCTACAATGATTTTACATAAAAATTACATATATGTTATATGAATTTTTAAATTATCAATATTTTGTCGGGTAGCCGTTTTGTTTAATTACATGTTGTAATCGATTTGGCATGTTTGTTGTAATATTTTGTAAGTAATTTTGCGTGATACGCTTCCATTCTTCTAATAATCTGTGTTTTAATTCTTCCTTCGACGTAATTGATGTTTGTCGAACCTTCCTGTCCAGATAATCCCATAAGTTTTCAATTGGATTTAAATCCGGTGATTGTGGTGGTGGATGTAACACACGAGGGCAATTATATAATAGATATTCCTGAACTATCCTGGCTTTATGCTTCGGGTCATTATCTTGATAAAATTTAAATGTATTTTCAATGTCCATTGCTGTTACACTTTTTTTTAAATTTTGTTTTAAAATGTCTAAATACTTATTCTTATCCATAATTCCGTCTATAAAAACTAACTCCCCAACTCCTTTCGACGAAATACAACCCCACACCATGACACTTCCACCTCCGTGTTTAGTTGTTGGATTTAAATTTTTTAAATTAAGCTCTTGATTCTGCTTACGCCAAACCATCTTTCGTCCGTCAGGTCCAAATAAATTGAATTTACTTTCATCAGCAAAAACAACATCATTCCACCAGGATTGTTCTTTGCTAATAAACTGTTTGGCAAATGCTAATCTTTTCTTACGATTCGCCTCATTTATATACGGCTTTTTACGTGCTACTCTACCATTATATCCATGTTCCTTTAACACTCGACGTATCGTATCTGGATGAACTTTCTTTCCTGATTCTTCAAATAATTCAGCACTTAACTTAGGAGCACTTAAACCAGGATTCTTTTTAATTTTTCTTATAATATTTCGTTTATCTCGATCGTCAAGTATCTTTGGCCGTCCCTTTTGAGGAATTGACTCTATCCGATACTCGCAATTGTACCGTTTTATAATGTCTGCCACTGTACTCTTGCTTAAATTTAAAAGAGCGCCGATTTCCCGATAAGATTTTCCTTTTTCACGGTTGAAAATGACTAACTGTCGCACGTCAAACGAAGTATTTTTGCTTTTCCGTTTCATGTTCAAAATTTCTAACTGATTGAAATGACTTTCGAATAACAACTGATATTTCGAAGCATGCTCTATATCTTGTTCAATATATGCTTGTAAACATCACTAAAGCTGAAGAAATGTAACTAAGAAATATGGCTATACATGTGTATATAAAGTGTCCGAATATTATTGCGACGTACGAATAATACATTTTCTAATATATTATTTATTACACGACAAATTATTTAGTTTCAATAAGTAAAATTTACGTTATTGTCAAGAAGAATACATGCTTTATTGTAATAAAAAACAAAAAATATGTTAATTTAATTATGGTTAACTATACAGAGTAGTAATGGATAGAATACTATGGTGTAGCTTGTAAAATTTGTGTAACAGCTTTGGCTACCGTTAACAGATATTTTTGCTTCGAAGAAATGGTTTTCTAAAAATATTTCAAAAAGCAAAATATCTTTGAAAATTTTTCTATAAAATAGGGCTTCCTGGTAATATTTGCTACAGGCCCCGCGCTGGCTTAATCCGCCTCTGTTTTCTTCAGATCATTTGATAGTACTCATCGACTCTCTGTATATTTTTTCTATATTTTTTAATAAAAAAATTTGTTTGCGTCTGCAATACGTTAGAAAATAAAGAATCGTCCAGTGTTACCGCGGACATCCTGTATATGTAACGTGATTTATCCCTCCAACTTTAAAAAGTTGAACCAAAGACCTGAAATTTTAGTCGGATAATGAATTTTACTTGTTCTTTAAGCTGTATGGCGTGTGCTCTACAGTCGCTTTATTCTTTTCAGTGATGTTTAAAATTTTGATAGGTATTCCTCTTTAACTTTTTCCTTTCAGACTTTTCCATCTTTAAGTAGTCTCTCATTCTCTCATGGGCCATTCCCTTACACACACGACACCTAAGCCTGTCTCTTTGAATTTTTCTCTTTTCACTTTCTCTACTGTATCCTGTTACTCTAAACTCATAGAAAGCTTAACATAAGTGCACAAAGTTTTAAACTCATGAAACAGAGTCTGGAAAGTAAGCTAATCTCGAAGTTACTACAAGTATTTAAATAATTTGAAATAAACGTTTTGAAGTAATTAATGACTGAAAGTTATTCACCTAAATTGTATTTATGTTACTTTTCTGTTTTTTTTTTTTGTTTCTGTTACATCGATCACTCAGGCTTGTGACATAACTGTATAAATTATAATTCGTAAAAATTGATTCAATAATCAACTTTTCTATTATGTTGGGATCTATATATGATCCAATCGTATTTTTTTAATTTAAAATTTTATTAGACTCAGATATCTTGACTTTCTTGACTTCAAGAATACGTGACTGAATTATTCACTAGATTTATAAAAAAGATAATCATAATTATCACACAATTATCGTAAATATTTCTGAACAAAATAGAATGGTTAAGCTTTTAATTAAACGAACATTAACATTAACTGATAAAGTAACTAAAACATTTCCGAAATATTACAGAACTGACCTGTAAAAAAACACACACAAGAAGTTAATTGTTTATTGAAATATTTCAGTTATCTAAAACACTTACATTTATAAAAATGCAGGTTCTGTTTGTAAGTATCATTTGTGAGGCTCCGTTTTTGTCTGATACAGTATTTCAATGGTAAGTTGAAAATATGTGGAATAAGTTAAACTAAATTTTGGAGTAAAATTATAAAAAATTGTTTATTCTAAAACTTCCTCAAATGCAAACTAATAACCGTAAAAAATCTCTGCGAGACGAAGACTTTTCACTCGTATCGTTTGTTTTATTTATTTCGTATTTCATGCTTGTAAAAATAAAAAATATGAAATTGACTATGCATTGCACTTAGTTCACAGTTGGTTATTAAAAATATGTGATAATATATGTCACAATGAGCAACGTACAATTCTGTTGTGTAAAATTAAAAAGAACACACGTTTCAATACAACAAAATATACCGTTTAAGTTTTAACTTTTCTAACCGAATTAAAAATGATACAAAACGCCCCTTTGTTATCTTACATATTACTCATACTATACAAAATCGGAAAAGGAAAAAATAAAAACCATATTATTAACTTAACCTAAATTGTTACCAACTTAGCAAAAACTTTATACTAGCTTATTAATCTAGCGACAACCTATCTTAAAACAAAAATAAAATTTTATCGTTCGTCAACAAATTCTCTTGTTTACGAACTTTCTTTCTATAAAAATGCGTCAAGTGTCGCGGACGATCTTTAGGAAACTGCAGTCCTACCGAAGTTTCCGTAACGGAAACTTTTGACCAAAGTTTCATTGTACTCTGTGCTGGAGATACTCAACGTCTAAAGTGCTCTAGACATTGTTTCTATGATTATGTGATATTGCAGCATTCGAATTAGACCGCTCTTCTCGTTCGACTGCTTTAAGTATTGCGCTGCTGTTTTTCTGCTCAACGCATTACTGCGAATATTGTATATAAGTACTCTTGCTCGACTCTTTCCGGCCTCGTTCTCCCTGTGTGATCTTCGCTACGCATTGTAATATACATTCACGTTGCTTATTTATACTTCGTATATAAAATAATACGTAGTAAAAGCAACAGCGTAACGCATGATTAAAGAAAAACACAGAATCTACTCTCAGTTCGTATTTCCATTTCGGAAACGGAAGAATAGATTGCATCTCTTAGCCCCGTTATTTCAACACCCTTTTCGTCTATACACTGTTTATTTTTCTTAAAGAGCAGCTCGGTATGGTCAGAGAACGTTTGAAAATTAATACCTCCATTAACCCTCTACATATAGCCCGAATTTTGTCCGCTTATTGGAGAAAAAATTACGATTGATTACAGTTTTTCACTTTTATTTGAAAATGTTTTAACTAATAATTACCGTAGATGGATCGTGGTGTCGCTACAGTAATACGGTAATCAAATTTAATAGTGCAGTGATAACTAAACAAAATTAATTTTTTTAAATATAGATACATTAGTTTGTAACTTTTAAGTCACACGGTTCCATAGAGGGTTAACACGCTTCTCGATCGAAGACGACGACTGTGCAAGAATCTAGAAAACTATCAGAATTCTTGATTTTTTGCAGACGAGAACGACGAAATTAAAATTATTTTTTTTTCTTCTTACAAAAATAATTAATCGAAGGAGCTTTATTTTAGAAGAAACGACGCCGGAAATGTTAAGGAACGTGGCACTATGTGAAATTGCCACTTAGACCTGTCGCGAATTGGGTTAAATTTCAATTTCTGCCATACGGCTGTATCTACCGTGGCGAATTATTGGATTACTCGGAATGTTCGACGAATCTGTTCGCGTGACGGAATGTTTCGCGGCGTCTCATTACTCGCGCAATCGAGTTTCTGCCGACTGGCTCGCATCGCGATGAATTTTCACGCTGTTCGCGCGCTTGCTTGCTTTCAGTAACATCCGCCATTGCGGTGAATGTGGAAATCGACGATCCTGAAGCTGCTTTAAATTTTAGCAAACTCCACGATAATTTAAAACGCCGTATAATTTTGGATATATTCTGGTGTGAGGTAACGTGATGAAAAGTATGATCAAAAATAACTTTTACGGAAGATGATGCGCATGAAAGTATGTGTTTCAATATCTCAGTTATGTTTGAAGTTACAATAAAGGACTGTAGTTCCGAAAGGCTTCGTTGGTCGATCGACATGAAATTTGGAGGAAAGTGGGGGGAAGGTGGCACAAACATAAAGTTTTAGGTTCGTCTAATAATTAATTCTGGAGATATTAATAAAAAAACTGTCAGCGCTATGTATTGAATACTGCGTACACAGACGTGGTTAACAAATTGAATGCTGTCTATCCAAATGTTACTGACACTGTCTTCGCCGCGGTAGGTCATCGTTGTCGACTGTCGAGTAGCCGAAGATGTAGCAATATCGACCTCTTCAGTATCTATACAATGTCCCGTAGATGTAAGTTACATTACATATTTTAATTTCAATGGCCGAAAAATGTAATTTGACTTTGCAAATACTGCCACTCGCGTAGATTTGAGTTGAGTTTGGTCTAAATTAATTTCCAGCCGCCATGAAACGACTGGCATACCACTTACACTAGTCTTCCACTCGAAATTTTTTATGGGACAATTTATACGTACCGACAGTTACTGGACAGTCGACGACGATAACTACCACAGCGAAGACAGTGTCGGTAACATTTGGATAGACAGCATTCAATCTATTAACCACGTCTGTGTACGCAGTATTCAATGTATGGATCTGATAACTAATAATTAGATGAAGCTAAAATTATACATTTAAAGTCCACCCCTTCCCTTTCCCTTCTTTTTCAATTTTTATGTCGGCTTTTTATGATCAGCTAAGAAGGCGTTTCTGAACCTTATCCCAGTAATATAATAGACATGAAATTCTTTAGTTTATTGGGTGTAATGAGATAATAATAAGACTATGTTTGTAAAATCACAGATTTGAAGTTCTTGGAATCGTTGCTGTCTTTTAAATAAATTAATTTTAATTAAAAAAGAAATTTTCAACAAATATAAAAGTATTGCCATCATTTTTGTACGCCTTCTTAAATGTATCTAATTTGTAACAAAAAGGTTTTTTGAAAAATAGATAAATATGTATTTAAAAAGCAACTCTATTAACATAAAATTAATTCTAGTAATCTTAAAACAAGGGGACAGGATTCAAACTCACAAGTCGACAAATATTTAATTAGTTTATTGCCTTTATATAAAAAATTTCTAAGAAACAGTTTATTGTTCTATACACGTGACACTTTATGTTCACAAATCACTACTGGCATACAGCTGGTTGCAAAATTAAATATTGAACTATGCTACTATTTTCCCGAAGAGACTTTTCTTTACAATATTTTTAAATTATTTGTCGAAGAGAAATATTTGTTCCCTTTGTTTCCGAAACTATTGTTAAAATTCACGCAAAATATCGAATGAAAATCAAAACAATGAATGCTGTGTATCCTACGATGTAGCGCAGTTGTTTCTCTATAATAAAATCGAAAAACAAATGAATAGCAATATATATTTTTGGAAGATTTCGATTCTGTACCACCAATACAGTTAATAAAGTATACCCTCAATGTACGATCAAAAATTTCACCCATCACCCGTCTACGTAACACTTTCAAATTAGAGAATTTTATTTTATTGCCAGATTTTTTTATCGAATCGTTTCTCAATGCTCTAGCATGGTGGCTACAAAACGGGAAAATTCCCGTTTTAAAACAGACATACTTCTCCGAGGTCAGCGAGGGAGCCACCGGTCTATCGACAAGCGAATATAGCCGAATATCTGTCCCAGGGGACAGAGATCAGCCATGATGATATCGTGATGCGAGGCAGTCTCGTCGAGATTTTTGGGAGAAATGTTGCCACTTCCACACGGTATCGAAACTGGCGACCAGAGGCTCGTCGTCAAAACAGCGATTAATCGAACCATACAAACATTCGAACAGTTTGCGGCGATGAATTTAATCCGCTAGTATTGCAAGAGCGTTTTTTTTTTTTTTTTTTTTTCTTTTTTAATGCTATTTATTGCCTCGAGATATGATTTTATCTACCTATTTTTGTATTTTCTCTTGATATTTTTATTTTTTCTTTGTTTTGCTTAAATTTCGATTTTATCAAGGACAGAATTTATGGTTTGCGTTGGGAAAATAACGTGAAAATTTCCGATAGATCGAGAAAGATATTTTTTTGTATTAGCAGGAAATTTTAAAGTCTGCTGTATCGGAACCGGAAAATATATTTCAGCTTTCTACCGCGAAATTTTTCCACTTCGCTTGCTCAAATTTATGATTTAGTCAAACGCAATTAGCGAATCAACGGTAAGAACAATTAAATTCATGAATTGTGAAAGGAAATGGAAATTACTGAGCACCCATTTGCACTGTCCTGTGTCATCTAGTTATTGATTATTAAATAATTTTTTATAGAGACGTAGGGTGTAATAAAATGAATCCTGGCAGAGAAAAGCGTGTTTAATAATAATAATAATGCTATCAAATAATGTAAATAATGCTATCAAAAAATGTAATCAAATATAATGTAAAGCTGGATTTCAATCTGTCAATATCGTTCACACATTATCAGTATTGCTGTATACTTAAATATCTATTAATGTTGATGGTATTGTTAACCGTACGAAGACCGCTCAAGCGAAAAAATAAATAGAAAATATAAAGCAAAATATTTCCCTTGAAACTTTATTTTCAAAAAAATTTACCAATTTAGAAAGGGAAGTATTATAAATCCATGACAAAAATGATATCGCATGCATACTGTTTATTTATCAATGAAAGTTATGATATGGTATTTTAACAGTTCAATGATTGAGACATTTTTTAATGAAATTCTTTTAAACATATATACTTGTGTTATTTGACGTTATACGTAACAAAAATATTCTGTGTATTAATGTTTAATAAAACAAAGAAGTATTATTTAAACTAAATGATGAATAGATGGATTTCTATGCAAAAATCATGATAAAAATTATTCGTTACTCAGAGTACAATTACAACACAAATCGCTAACTAACACTGAATGACGATCTAACTACAAACAATAAAAGACTAACTTATGAAAAATATAGTTCAACTATTAAAAGTTAAAATATAACTCTATCCGAAACTATCAACTATTAACTAAAACGTTTCCCATGTTTAATAAACTACCAGTATTGTATAAACTATAATTCGTTCAAAAATTTAATTTTATCAAGCAAAACATATTTCTTTTAATTTGAAACGGTACAAAATTCTTGAACATTGGTGAGAAGCTAATAGTAAGGGATCACATTGATTGGGAAGACATTGACATAGTGAACAAGTGCCGCAATAATCCAAGACAAAACCACTACGAAGCACGTAGGAGACAACTATTACAGGTGCCTATAGTCTATGATAACAAAGCAAAGAGACGCTCCATATGGGACCATCTTCGGGACAATTTAAGGGGAAACAAGAAGATAGTCTGGAACAGAATGACCATCACGACAACCTGAGGACGATAGCCCTCCCAAAACGTAAGACAAGACCATGATCGTGGCAATTTAAGAGCGGACAGTAACCGTTTTCTCTTCAGGATGACATTAACTTTATCAAGCCGTGCAATCATAAAATCTCCTCATCCACTGGCTGAAGCGTTCCTCTTCATTTTTATTTTCTTCCTCATTTACTGCACCACTATAAACTTGAACTTTACGATTGTATGGTTTTAAATTTAATGGTTACTTAAAATGCCGTCGATACTACGAATAAAAGTTTGTAAAATATGGCCTCTTTGATTAATTTTTTAATCGATACTTCTTATGAAATAAACATAATACTTATTGCCTTTGGTTTCGTTCATTGAATTTAAATCACAAAACTGTTCGTGGATTGAAGTGTATATTACAATACGTACAACTGTTTGTAATTTTAAACGTTAAATGTATTGATGAAGTTTGTTAAGTATCTTCAATGTTATTCGTGATTTTTTTTAAATATATTTAATATACAAGCCACATCACAAAATGCACATGAATAAGAATTTTGATTTTTTGCAAACTGAAAAAATTTTCACGGTAAAACGACTTGTGCGTGGAGTTCACACACAATCTATGGAAATAGAACACCGTTTAGAAATGGAGTGCAAACCTAACGCGATCTCGCGGAATATACTATATCCATTACTTTCTGATGCAAAGCGTATAAAAAATAAGATAAAGCACTCCAAAAGTGTTTACTGGTGCTTTATCTGTTAAAAAATATTGAAGAACATGGCAAAATATCTTGACAACAAAAATAGTATTGATCCGTAATAAACAACTGTTTTCTGGCTCGAAATAAGCAACTCGCTATTTCCTCTTCTGTCTTTGAAGTCGTCTACAGAGTGAAAAATCCGTGAAAGTGACAATCCATAAATCATTTTCATTTAATAGAAAAAGGATAGAATATGTATAATGCTTTCTCATTCTAGTATTAGCGATTTCGTCGTGTTACATCCTTTCCCAAAGAATAACATCGTTGTCCTTTCGACCACTTTATGATTTTTCGTTGTCTCGGGCCTCTCACTCATTTTCTGTGTTCTCTCTTCTCCCATTCAACAACAAAGTCAAACTGAATAGTATCTCTGGAATAAGCAACTAGCTCAGGACTGGCCAGTTACTTATTTCGAATCTACACTGTACTGTTGGGAGCTGAAAAGAAGTCTCACGGAAGGAAAGTGGTTCTAATTGGTCAAGGTAGAAGGTGCACGCCTCCTTCTCGCACGCATTTTTCATTTTCTGAAACGGTTACGCATACTAATTCGATCGCATCCCAACAAACGAACCGAGCGAGAGACCTCTCGTCTCTGTGCCGTTCTGGAAGAAATTTTTCCAATTCTGCAGTACTTACTGTAGGGAGATGAGAAATTGGTCGACTATCCATATGCTGAAAAGTCACAGGGGCAAGGGGAATCGTCCACTCGCGGCACCTGATTGGGTAGAAGAAGAATAACAATGACGTCCTAATTCAGATAACCGACTGCTCAATTAATAATGATTATCTATCTGATATTTGGGCGTCAGTGATATCCTTTACCTGTCCCTGTGATTTTGCAGTTTGACGGTAGTCGGCCAACTTCTCATCTCCCTACAGTACTAACAAGGAAACATATCGAATTGTCCGTCACCGATTTTGATGAAACTTGGTATATACATTAAACAGGTGAAAATAAGGGACACGTATTTTTTTATAGCCGTCCAATCGCAAGTTTAGGTGGTGAAATTACCCTTTGAAGTTTCAGCAGAAAAATGCTATCTCGAAAACTATCATTATACGAAAATAATAATTCGGATTTGCACGGTTTGCGTATTACAAGAAACTTTATAAAACTGTAGGAGGGAATTAATAGATTTAGAGAGAAATTTCGGATCCTTTTTGTCATTATGTAAATTTTTGTATCTCTTAAAATAATGTAGCAATACATTTTTTTGTCACAAACAAATTACTTTTTTACAAAATTTATGACCACTATTTATTTTACTTTAAGAAACTATTGAACTTTTCCCTAAGAAGTTTTTTTATATCTATGATAGTTTTCGAGATAGTATTTTTCTGTCGATACTTCAAGGGCTTATTTTACCATTTAAAATTACGATTGGGCAGCTATACAAAAATACTTGCCCCTTATTCTCACCTGCTTAATATATCCACCAAGTTTCATAAAAATCGAAGACGGGCAGTTCCATATGTTTCCTTATAATAATCATGTAATCGTTGCACGAAGAGAAAAATAAAAGAAGCACGTATCACAACAACTACCGGAATGAGTTCTCTGTTAACACGTTAAAAGCCACGCCGATTTTGGTCGAGTTTCCGTTAGGCTGTGTGCTGCGATACTAATTCAAAAACATTTGATCGCAAAATAGTTAAGAATGTAAGAAGAAAATTGTAAAGGTCTGCAAAGGAAATTCGTATCTTTGTTTAATGATATTTAATAGAACCCGTTAATGAATTATAAGGTATTATTTTTTGAAATTGATGCTGTCAGTCCTCAGAAACCAACGATGCCTAAACGAAAATTTTAGCGTCGATCCGCAGAGACCGGCGTGGCGCTTAACGTGTTAAGAGTAGTTTTACTTTTAAAATAAATATGTTTATATGCCAATGCTTAACAATTGAAGTATCTAATAATTGGACTTCATAATGAGAGTTGCGTTTTATTTTTTCTTGAATTCATTCTAACTTACAGAATTAATCAAGCCGTGTTATTTTTATATTTAAACGTTTGAAACTTTTAATGGAGTAGCTAATTAAAAAAAATGCTTTGGATCAAAGTTACTTATTTATGAAGGCGAATTACGAAAGGAATTTTATTTACAATGTTCGCATATAAAATTTTTGTATTAACCCGGTTTTCATCTTCTACGAGGGGTGAACAAAGATCAATCCAATTCATACATAAAGGCCTTTCGATTCTATAAAATTGGACCTAAAATTTAATACAAAAACGAATGAAATCAGTAATTTAATTTTTGAAATATCGAATTGTTTTCAGTTATGTAGACCATATTATATATGCTATAGATCTCGATACCACATAAAGTACGAATTAACTTCAAGCATAATTTCTTTATTTCCTAAAAATTCCAAATTCTAATCAATCTGTAGTATTTTGTTTTTGTCTGTGTAGTGTTCAAACACTAATTTACGGAGAAATTAATAAATGTTTTACAAGAAAAATGTACAAAACACTTATAACTTCAAATCTATTTACACAATTAAATTCATCGTTCAGATACTACTAACTTCTCGAGATGTAAGATTAAATGTAATTACTAACCTTAACATTGTAGACGATATTTGTCCTTTCAATGTGGATAATTACTGATAAAAATAATTTTATCTGTAATTAATTTTTTGTTCGTTTGGAGGAAAACATACTAAAAATGTAAGAATTGCATGAATAACAGATCAAAATGGTAAATCACAGATCTAAAATAATATATCGGTAGCTCTTTAGCATGAAATTTCAATTATTTTGAAGCAATGCTATTTTTATAAAATTTTGTCAAAAACATGGTTCTAGAAATTGGAGTGGTAATATAGACCAAAATTAGGTAGGGTTAGAATGCGAAACAGATAATTGATGTTTTATTACATGTTTAATATTTTAACATTAAAACAACTTTTTATTTTATATCTGTAGTAATTACAAGTAAAATTTCAAAATTATTTATGTTATTGTCCATTAATGAAATTTAATATAACCTTGACATTTAACGAAAGTTTCTTTGCAATTTTAACAAAAATCATAAATAAAAACGTTTCTGTCGCACGCAGTTCACATTGTTGACATTTTATGTATTAAGTCACCCTCGATTCACTGTGGTCTATATTGCCACCTCCCAGCTTCTTTCAGAATAATTTAAAAATCTTGATGTGGAGAAGATATTTCCAAATAACTAAATAAAGCATTTTGAAGCTCAACCTTTGTAACTTAGATATTACAGTTATTAATTAATATGATAAAAAAAAATTAATTTATCTTATCCTGAAAAACTTTTTAGACGAATAAAAACAGACATTCGCACTTTTTAGCTAACGTAAACATGCCAATGATACCAATCATGCTTGGTGGCAATTAGAAGATTAATTAATGCGTTGATTTCAATTCCCGACGTATCGTAGCACTTACCGTAGAAATAAGTTGTGCATAGTTGGTCAGTATTACAACCCTGGTCCATATTCCTACGTTCTTCTCTAATTTACAACTACTCAATGGGTTTTTGTAGAGAAGAAATGAATCGTAACGCTTCTCTATAACGAATTAAATCCTATACTGACAAATGCAAATTGGCAATTACAATATTTTATTTTTAAGGAAAAATATAATATAACTATATAACCGCACACATATTCAATAATATACAAGTATAATGTGAAATATTTAAAATCATTCAATTTTGCTTAATGAAATTTTTTCCTATTCTCAAGTATGAATATTTTGCATATACTTTAGCACTTACATACTCCAGCAGTTTTCATTAGATTCATCTTCACCAAGGTTATGAACTCTAACAATCTGTTTCGTAGCAATCTTCGTTTAATCTCTTCTTTAAGAGTACTTCTAACTCTGTACATTGCACCGTATTTCTAAAGTAAAGGCTACGAGTTTTGGGTTTGAAAGGTTATTGAGGAATAAACTATACTGCTCAACACTCCACCATACTTTTTTTATAGTTTCTTGGCTTTATCCTAATTATAATTGCTAAGGCATCTACAAAATATCTGGACCTGATTATTCGAACGATGTTATGTAATGAAAAATCTAAGAATCATACTCTGAATATAAAATTTAGCGATTTTAAACGTTTAATGTGATGAAATTTATGCTTTGAATTGCAAGTAATAGTTTATTTGTTAATCGAAGTTAAGTAGCAACGTAGAAAAATAAAATTATTTCTTTTTAGAAGCTCCAACATTACATCGTTTCAAGTACATCTGATTGTACGCTTTTAACAATATGTACAGATCTTTGGATAAACATGTTTCGAATGATAAAATTAATTGCAATTACAATGTTTTATACATATAATAGGTACCATATCATATTAACTCTTTGACTACGGTATACTGTCGCACGAAACCATTAATGTCATAAAACGTTATGTTCATTAACAAAAATGTAAATTTTGTTCACATAGCAGTAGGCGAATTTTTTGTTGATTGGGTAAGTTTAACTTAATTTTTCAATTTATTCTGAGTTACTCGCACAAGTGCGGCGCGGAGACAACGTTCTCGTCGCCGGCCGGCTTTCTTGCTTTGTGATTGGTCTGTGCTTTTCGTTAATAACTCGTTAACAAAGCCGAATTTGACATTTTCGCAGAGGAAAAAGTTACTTACAATTATCTCAGGAATCATCCCTTAAAAGGACTTACAGACCTTTTGCGACTCCCTGTATATGTCTTTCGTAAGCAAAGGATTAACGTGGCAATATCAGTCATGTATAATATAAATTATTGGATTAAAATCGAAAAGTTCGTAACATTTGAGACTGGTGTTGGTATCAAGTTCGTATATCATTTATACGTTACGGTATCATTTCATATGTGCGAGAATAGTAAGTAACCGTAAGATCCTGATTATTTGACATTTGTTATAAGACTGAGCATATTCCTATATTGGATGCGTCAGTAGTTAAGATGAATTTTTTGGAAAAACCAGGGAACTGAAAAATAGGTTTTCTCGTTAGTTGTTTCTTTAGGTTCAAGAATGCATTTTCTTCTTCTGTCCAATTAAAAGGTGCATTCTTTTTCAATAATTGGGTTAGTGGTTCTGCAATTGATAAGAAGTTTGGGATAAATTTCCTATAATAGCCGGTTAAACCTAGGACTATTTTTTCTTTTGGATTACGCGGTCTACAGAGTATATCTATACAATTTATTTTATTGAAATTAGGCTCTACGCCTTTGTTTGAAATCACATGATCTAGGTACTCGCATGACTTTTTCATGAATTTATACTTGTCAGGTTGTAATTTCAGCTTATTTTACCGTAATGTAGAAAAGACATTTTTCAATTCACGATTATGANGCGAGAATAGTAAGTAACCGTAAGATCCTGATTATTTGACATTTGTTATAAGACTGAGCATATTCCTATATTGGATGCGTCAGTAGTTAAGATGAATTTTTTGGAAAAACCAGGGAACTGAAAAATAGGTTTTCTCGTTAGTTGTTTCTTTAGGTTCAAGAATGCATTTTCTTCTTCTGTCCAATTAAAAGGTGCATTCTTTTTCAATAATTGGGTTAGTGGTTCTGCAATTGATAAGAAGTTTGGGATAAATTTCCTATAATAGCCGGTTAAACCTAGGACTATTTAAATTTCTTTTGGATTACGCGGTCTAGAGAGTATATCGATACAATTTATTTTATTGAAATTAGGCTCTACGCCTTTGTTTGAAATCACATGATCTAGGTACTCGCATGACTTTTCCATCAATTCATACTTAGGTTGTAATTTCAGCTTATTTTACCGTAATGTAGAAAAGACATTTTTCAATTCACGATTATGGTCTTCTAACGAGGAGCCGTATATAACAATATTTGGTGTGGAAAACACGGTTTTTGGACTATGTTTGGGGTCCATTGGAATTTGATGAAATCCATCTGCCAGATCTAATGTAGTAAAATATTGTGCGCCCCCTAACTGATCGAAAATGTCTTCTATATTACGAAACGGGTATGCGTTACCCATTGTACGTTGATTCAGTTTTCTATAATCTATCACAATACGCCACTTTCGTTTATCTCATGCATCTGATTTTTTCGAGGCAATCCTGAGAGGACTAGACCAAGGACTGCTGGAGGATTTTACTATGCCTTGACTCAACATTTTCTCGATTTGCTTATTTACTTCGTTTTTATGGATCTGTGGGTAGCGATACGGTTTGGCTTGTATCGTAGTTTCATCTGTCGTGGGAATTGTATGAGAAGTTACAGTGATTCGTGTTGGTAAATCTGAAGGAAGATGAAATATATTGTCAAATTCTTTGAAAATGTTTTTTATACATCGATGTTCTTCCGTATTTAAATGGTTAAGTCTTAAGTTCTCATTTAGTACGCGTAATCGTTGTTTTCTTTAATTCTTTTCGAGATTGAGAGCAAAACTGTTAATGTGGTAACAATTTGGGATTGGTTCGGTCAATAGTTTTGGAACAGGGATTGACCGACATTTTGGAGACGAATTAATATTTGTGATAAAAGTTCTATTTTCCTCGTATACTCTGACAATCGCACTGGGTGTTATAAGTGAATTTTCTTCGTTCAATCACAATTATGCCATGCCTTCCTTTACGCGATGAGGGTTTATTAATTTAATGGGGACTAGTGTTTCTGTACGTGAGTTGATCCTAAGAATGGAAATAAATTTCTGAGGAGTGTTACGATGTGTTAACCCTTTGCGGACGAATGTCGTCGCTGCGGCGACAATATAATTTGATTCCTAAGTTGAATTGTCGCCTCCACAGCGAGAAACGAATAGGAGACGCCAATGCGAAGTTTGGTCGTCCGTTTGTCTGTTTTCTATTTTATTTTCTGTCTAACTATTTAGATATTCAATTTATAATCTCGTTCTATATAGAAATTATCATCCACCTGTCACGAATCAAAGTCGAAAGAGTGCTCGTACGCAAAGGGTTAAGTATTTGAAAATTTCCGACAATCTTTTTCTTTATTTTTTGTTCGTACTGTAATACAGTATGATTATTAGTATTAACACGATGATTATGAATACTGTGTGCTTTAATTAAAGAGACGGAAGCACTGGTGTCGACTAAAAATTTTAGAATCATGTCATTGGCGTTAGAATTTTGCTATTCGAATAGGACATAGAGTTGGTTGTTGCAAACTAATAAGGAATCGGAAGAATTTACGACTTATCTCGTTAAAGGCTGCCGTTACATCCTCCGCTGAAATTTGAGGGTTTGGTGATTGATGGGGATTGGAAAAAATTGAAGGTTGTGGAGTGCTACGTAGGAGTGGAGTGTGTCGTAGTGTGTCACACGTGTGGAGTGTGTCGTAGAATTTGGAGAAGAATAGAGTTACTATATTGTCGTTTCCTACATTCTTCTGTGACATTACAGAAATTTTTACAGTATCTACACTGTTTCATTTCCGGATTGGTATTGTTTCGATTTGATTGATTAAAATGTACATATCAATCGATCGAAGTGTTTCTACTCTGCGACATTTTTTGGTGTTATGGTTTGTTGTGTTTTATTCCAGATTCTACATTTTGAGACTGAAAAATGATCGCATCTTAGGCGCAAGGCTTTTTCTTCGGCTACAGCTGCCGTAAGGGCAGTATTCATGTTATTAAAATCGCGGTATCGCAGTATTGGAGATATCTGCGAATGAAAATAGTAGACAAAGCGGTTCAGAGTCAAATCGTTAATTAAACCTATTCGTCTTGACAAAGAACTATCGTTAGCTTCCGTTGCGTAAATACTTGCGAGAATTCGAGACGAAAAATCTTCCAATCGTTGGTAGAATTGCGAAACATTTTCATCTCTTTCTTGTTTAATCGAAATTAATTCTCCCATTAATTGGTCAACCGATTTTTTGTCCCGATATGGATTTAATAGTAGATTGGAAACTTTGGGCCATGTTGTAACATCTCTTGCTTTTCCAATAATTCATTTCTTTGCAAACATTAATAAAATGTTTTCTTAGGAAGGAGTAGCTAACTCGAAAGTAGAATCGATTTGTTTTATAAACGACCGAAGTTTACTGGAATTGCCATCGAATGATTCTGGCAAAAACTTTATTAATAATTCTAAGAAAAGCTGTTCTGTTCGTACTTGCATTGTACTCGCTTCGTTTCGAGACATATTGAGATTTGGAAAATGTGTAACTTCCTTGTCGGAGATTGAGTATTTGGATGATTAATTACGGTGCGACTTGTTTCTTCTTCTTTGGAGGGTGATCTACGTTGGTGCTGGAGCTTTTACAGACTTCTCTGTAAGGATCGACAGATCCTTACTGTTTCCAACGAAGCTTTGTTCTTCTTTTCAGGTTCTTCTTTATCCGTTAAGGTTGTGGCACTCACGCTCAGCGGGACGATAATTCCATTAATAACCGAGATTCGCGAAGTGACGGGTACCCCACTTCTGACACCGTTTGGTACCGAATTTACTTATAAAATAATTGATTTCGAACGCTCGTTGGTTCAAACCCAGGGTACAATTGTAGTACTTCGTCGCAGACAATGCAAGAATAGTTTACTATTGATGCCCGGATAGAAGTGAAAAAGTTCACTTGTATGGGCGCGCGGGGTCTTATACGTTGGAGTTGTATAGTACGGAGAGGGTAGCTGTGGCCCTTGGTTTTGGACCGAGTCAAAAGGACTTTGGTTTTCTGTTCGTGTTTGAAATGAGTAATTTGTTTTGCAGTGATCGTGGTGATCTGTTTCAGTATGATTCGGTGTGTGTATTTAGGTTAGTTCTCCAACAAAGCTAAATAATTTCTTGTAAAAGGGATCCTGAAATGACCCAATAAATCTCGAAAAGACACAAAATCAAATGGTGTACGCAATATTCAATAAAATACTAATTCTATACAAATACGTTGCTTTTGAATTGTTTTCAATCTTCGTTACAAATATTCCAAACAACCCATCAATTCAATGATTTGCAGGATAAACACTGAATACACGCTATTTTATACTATTGTAATTTTAAAACAATACGTCGTTAAAGTAACTATGAACAGTACTGTATGTTTCAGGTCGTATAATAATTAAAAAATCTTTCAGCATCACACATTGAATACTGCATATACGATACAGTATACACGTAACTAATACATTGTTGCCTATCCAGATGTTACTAATACAACCGTCTTCGTTGTGGTAGTTATCATTGTCGGCTGTCGAGTACCTAATTGCGCTATAGTGATATCGACCTCATTATCTATAGGGTGTCCCCTACATGTACATTACATATTTCACTTTCGATGATTGAAAAATCTGATCGCTAGTCATCAAGGATTTAAACATATGTTGGGATCCGGGAGAGGGAGACGTAAGACACTGAACTTATAAAAATAATTTATTTCGGACGCTCCAATTTAAACCTCGGATGCAATTTTAATACTTCGCGGTTATTACAATGCAAGAATGGGTCTACTGTCGATGTCCCAATGAGAGGTGAAAAAGCTCTTTTCTATTGGCGCGCAGGGTCTTATATGTATGCAGAAGCTGTGTGCTATAGAGAGGGTAACGATGGCCCTTGGTTTTGGGCCGAGTCAGAAGAACTTTGGATTTCTGTTTCGGCATGATTCGACGTGTATATCTAGGTTGGTCATCAAACACATATTTGGTTTAACAAATACTATCATTTAGGTAAATGTGAGTTGAGTTACGGTTAGATTAATTTGCAATATTTCCTAAATATAAAATTTTATCTTCGGGTATTTATTAGTTTGCGAGATATTAATAAATAACTGTTGTACCAGACAATGAATAAGTAAACTAATACATCGAATGCTGCCTATCCTGATGTTACTAATGCAAGTGTCTTCGTTGTGGTAGTTATCATCGTCGAGTGTTGGATAGCTAATAATGCTATAGCGATATGCTTCGTTCATTGTCACTGAGCCTAATTTGAACGAAATTCGTCACCCTATAGATATCGCTATAGCGTCATTGGTACCCGACACTCGATGACGGTAACTGCCATAGCGAAGATGGTTGTGTTAGTAACATCTGGATAGGCAGAATTCAATACATTAATCACGCCTGTATACACAGAATTCAATGTATGGTACTAGAAATTTTTTATTAATATCTCGTAAACTAATAAATATCCGAAGATGAAATTTTAGATCTGAGATTTGTCCCGTTCTTCCCCCCTCACTTCTAGATTTCATATCAATCGGCCATTAGAGCCTTTCGGAGCTTTATCCTTATTTTTTTATCCTTTTTATTTTTTTAAAAATCTATAAAATGATAATTTTGAAAAAAAAAAATATATTAAGGTACATATATCCTGGAACATATCGTTTTATTGATCGAACACATCAATGTGTGCTTGAAAGAGCATTCTTGTTCCACTTCAAATTATATATTTGATGCTTATAGAAAGATATCTTCTACTTCGAAGAAAACCTAAGAAATAAACGTAATCAAAATTCATTTCTGACATTAACAGGTATGCAAAATGTACGGTAGAGAAAAATATCCTTAGTGGTTTTCTAATTTTCAAGAAAGTGTTAATTTTAATCTTTTTAATGAATAATTATTAGGGTGATTGTCATGTGCTTGTGTCACGCACAATGAGTCTAACGAGGAAATTAATATTAAAAATTCTTTATAAATAGTGCTTCACTTCGTAACATTAAAATATTGGATTTAAATTTCATCTAATATTTCGTACAGCATCGTCGTTTGAAACAAATTAGAGAATATTGAATGACCCGATTTAAGTATATATAACTAACATGAAAAACTCTGCAAAACAGAAATGGGAAATTAATATAAGAATGAATGAATGAATGAATGGACTTATAAGTGATCGTATAAAACTGATACATTCTCACTTAACCTCTAAACTAAACACTTCAATATACAGCACGTGTTACTATCAACTAACAATTAAACATTTCATTCTTGAGTGTTCCATGCAGGTAGGGGAGACCGGAGATAGTTGGCTAATGGGATTAGTCGACCAATTCCCGCTAATTGTAACATTATCAAATAGGTGGTGTATTATTTCGCAATATTAAAATAAATTAATGATTATCTCGTCATTTAATGTATCACCATAGCAGAAAATTCGCATATTATATTAGGTTGTCCTGAAAGTTCCTTCCGTTATCTTCACGCAATGCTTTCGTCTAGCAATGTTTAAATAAACATTTAGCCTTATTTATTAAACGAGAGATATAGGGAAAAAATAGCGCAAAATGAATCCTGTATAAAATAATAATATATCGTAAAACATAAAATATTATGTATCCATTACTTATTAATAAAACAAAAGAAACTTTTGAGACAACCTAATATAAGTAAGAATAAAAAATCTAAAAGCATTCGTGGTAAGTAAATATTTTTGTTTTGACTAGTTACGTGTATTTTTTGTTCACTAACGATAAGTACTATTTGATACTTTTTCAAGAATATTTTGTGAAAACGTGATACATTAACCATAATTTATGGTATTTCGTTTTATCTAATTCGTGAAGACTTTTTACGTATAGCTTATAGCATATTAAAAATGTCAGGCAGGTTTATTTAACTAAGTATAGACGGAGTTGTTTGACTATCAGTCTATTAACCTCGGTACTATTTTTAGTTTTTTTTTATTTTGCTTTTATCGAAGTAATTAATTAGCTCCATTTGATGATTAGATATCAATGTGAGAAATATAGTTAATTATATTATAATTAATTATGATCAAATAATGATTTGTAGTCTAATTATGTCTATAAATTATCATTTGATTAATTATTATAAATATCTAGGAATAAATAAATGTTTAATTTTTGTTAATACCATTATTCTTTCTCAGGTATCAAAAAATAAGTATCAAATTAACTAACCTCTTCAAATAAGTTAACCAACCCCAACTGTTGGGGTGCTCTGATTAATTTAAATAAATAAAAATTTCAACCTAGAATCAATTAAAACAATTTTCAAAACTATGTCCGTATATCTAAGTAAACGTATAAATTTTCTATATGCAAACGGTAAACAAAATACCAATGGCTTATTCATAAATTTGATATGTTACAAATCAGTTAACTAACTTAAAGGTTCTTAAAGGATTTAACATTCTTTAGCAATTTCTAAACACTCCTCAAACTGTTCATCATTAATAACCACATAAATGCAGTTAATTTGTATATGTAATAACAAAAATAAACTAAACCAATGAATCGCAACAAAAAAAAGGAAAATCATAAACTATAATCTTATCGTTAAATATATTTGGCGGAAACGATATAATATGGTTGTAAAAATTGGTTAACACGTTAAATGCCGTGAGGGTTAACCGGTACCCGGCACTTAACTTGACAGTGACGCTGCAGGGGGTCATCAATGACTTGCGACGCTGAGCTTAATAAAAACGCATAATTGAAGTAAATGATAATACTGCAACAATGTTTAATATTACCCTCGTTGTTACAATGATATAAAGACATTAGTGTGTAATAAAACACATAAAAACAGTGTTTGTACGTCGCAGCGTCGACCGTGTTTGGCGATGATTAAACGACGCGTGGAATTCAAACGAGTTATTGAATTCCTTTTGAATGATTTAGTGGACTGTATATGTCGTATATTTCGTAACAAAGTTTGGATAGTAGGAATCTATGTATCGAATGTCTCTCCGGGCGCAATTTGTACCTCGCTATATAACCACAGTTACTCCCTTCCAGTACGTCCTTGGCGTGCTATTTTCTGGAAGGGGAACTGTGTCCATCTTACAAGGTAGGTAGGCAGCAAGTTGCCAACAAGACTTTCTTCAAATTGCCACGTGGTCCTCCAGGTTGGCGAAAACAGTTTTCGGCCGCGCCAACTTACCCTCTTGGTATTTCCTGGTTTATGACACGGCACCGCTACTCGGATCCAAAACTTGCACTTGCCATCGATAGTCTGTTAGCCAGACGACACCAAAAAATTAGGTGTCTCTAGCCTATCATGTCATAAACCGTGCTGCTTAAATTTAGGACCGTTTCTAATTATCCGGAGCCTTTCAGGACTGAACAAACAGTTTTATTTGTAATTATGAGAGTGTTATATTTGTTGCGATGTGTTGTATTAAAACAGTGTTAAGGGATAGAATGTTTTCAAATTGAATTTCGATAACCGAAATTATGAAATCAAAAAGGAAAACCAATCGAAGTAACCACGAAGCCAAAGTTTTTTGAAAAGTTTGCTGTTACTGTGACGACTAACGAGTCGTAGCGGTTATACTCATTATATTGGGAGCTCGTCGGAAAGCGGTATATTTAAAAAGATTAAAAGTTGTTAATTATTTTAAAGCAAAGATTCTGTTGTTAAAAACTAGAAATTTAAGCTGTGTTAATAATCAATTTGTTAGTGAAATTGAATTACCTACTTATTTTTCATAATTTTCTGTAGAAGTGCAACTTATTTCGGCGCTCTAGGCCAGTCATGTAAAATTGGTGTGTGTCACACAAAATGCCTGTGTGACAGGCATTGAAACACAAATTAGTGAATATACTTATAAGAGAAAATAAGCTCGAGCCTCGATAAATCCGTCCAATGTCAACTTATTGTTAAAATCTGTTCTTCCATTGCAGTATATACGGTCTGAAATTTAAAGAACTTTTATAATACGCCACGGCCCTGAGTGCAGCTATATCAATAAGCGTCGATGCCGAAGGCTTTAAATTACGATCTCACTGTATAGTTTCCACGAACTATACACATAAATACAGAAATGCACATGAGATAAAAAAAATAAAAGTTATATTCATTAATTATTAAGAGTTAATCAAGAATGATACTCATTGTTTAATAAGTCAAAATGCAACGATTCCAAGTCAATCACTGTTGTCACCAATTCATCGATAGGCCAGCTCGTAAAAAAAATAGTTATCGATAAAAGCAATCGAAACAAAACGTTCGTTGATTTTTTAACACGACGTAAATTTGAGATCGACTCAACGTTACACGCGACATTACTAATTGGAACATTAACCGATTCACGGAGAACCTAATCGGACAATCGGAATAAATTAAATATGACGAATAAATATCACATGTACGTTGTTTACGTGGCTGATTGAAAAGTGCAGATGAACATTGATGAGCGTATGAAAACGTGAGGCGTGCTCGTTAATCCCTCGGCGATATTAAACTTATCGCGAAATTGTTTCAATTCTGCGCGTACAGAACAATTTGTCGACGTTGTAAACATCGTCATCGTAAAATTCAATGCGAGGCAGATTGACTATTTGGCGGAGAGTTAACGCTAGAATTACCAACATTGAATATACCTAGTTTTACCACATCTGTCTGACGAATATAGGTAACCCTCCTACAACACAACATCTTATAACACGGTTTCGCTATAACACGATTCATAAATTGCAGGAACCCTCCTACAGCACGGCATCCCATAAAACGGTTTCGCTCTAACACGATAAGAAAATTGCAAAAACCTTTGTACAAGACTGTACTTCTATAGCCGCGGCGAGGCTTGCCGTCTTAAAGATACAGTTTTGCGGAAAGTATTTCTTCTTATCTCCGTGGCCTGAAAACAAAAGTGTCTCACGCTTGTACATACATTTATATTTTTAATAAAAATTAAATTATTTATGTAGAATTAAAAAAAAAATTTGTTTTTAATAAGTTTTCGGAACGTAACCCCCCTTTTTGTATTGGCTCTGGGTCTCATACAACACGGTTTCACACAACACTGCATTTTTTAGGAACCAATCTACCGTGTTACAGGAGGGTTACCTGTATTTCAAAAAAAAAAAAAAACGGTCAACGTACTTTTGCGTTCAGTTTCTTTAAATGAAAAGTTATAATTGAACAATAACAACAATTGATGAAACTGCAGAGAATCTGCCTTCTCTCTGATATTGATGACTTTTGGATATGTTACAGAAATCGATATTTTGAATAACTTTTTCCTATGCGTGTAACGAACGGATTCGCTTAGTTCCCGAGATATTTCAGAAAAACTGTCGGCACCAGCGCATTGAATTCTGTCTATAGTTATGCGACTGTGGCAACATATGCGTCAGTTCGGTTACCGGTTGCTTATCTTCTGTTTCTAAGGCTCGATGCAGTCGAGTGGGTTTTGTCGCGCAAGCATTTGTCGCGCGTTTCAGCACAGACAAGGTACATTGTGTCTCGTCAGTGGTTTCAGCGCTACGTTAAATTATATGGGGAAGTGCAGACGAGCGAACAAGCTGACTGATCAAGTTGTGTGCCCGTTGCAACAACACGCGGACAAAATCCGCTCGTCCGCATCGAGCCTGAAGAAAGGTTAGCCGAGTTTAAGGGATCATACATTTCTCGGTACTAAAAGATGGTTGTGGTTTGCGAGGAGTTGGAGGATAAATTACTAGGCCGTTTTTAAAAATTGTTTATGTATATTAAAATCCTAAAGTACGTGTTTATAATAGAAAAGAAGCAAGTAGAAATTGAAAATTGGGGTGTATTTTCGAAAGGCCCCGATGGCTAATCGACACAAAATTTTGAGGAATGAAAGCGGCGGGAGGGTAAACCTGAAATATAAAATTTTAGCTTCAGCCAATTATTATTCAGCATGTACAGACGCGAATGCTATTCTGAATGCTGCTTATTCAGATGTTACTAACATGGTAAAAATAGATAGTTTTCGTCGTCGACTGTCGAACATCAGCCTCGATATCGGCCAAAAATTAATCTAGCCCCAACTGAACTCAAATCTACATTTTATGGTATTTGGTAAGTCAAATGTTTCAATTTATGTTTAATTTCTTGATAACTAGTGATTACGTTTTTCGGTCATCGGTAATGATTGGTTGAAACTAAAATTTTATACTTGAGATCTATCCTTCCTCTCCTTTCATCCTTTCAAACTTTGTGTCAATCAGCCCTCAGGATGTTTATTTTTCGATTTTTTGTTAAAATTCATAAACTATAAGAGATAGACAAAAAGTTTTCAGGCAAACTTTTTTTTTTCCATTTTTTAATGAGGACTATATCTAAACTACATTTGGTAGAAGATTTATCAACTGTTTATAGGAAAAGATGAGGCTCTATAACTAGGAAAAGGTGAAAAACCAAAATATTAATGGTTCTTTAGAAAACTTATTTTTTGGCGTAAAATCTGTGGTTTAACAGTAAAACTAACGACGATTGAAGTACATTGAATTTGTACCAAAGAGAGTTCAAATCATACGAACATGAAAAAATACATAACGCAGGAGAACCAGATATTTATTAATATGTATCTTTTATAGAAAATCACGGAAAATCCTCAAAAATGCAACGTAACTTTAAAAATCAGACACCAGTCATTTTGACCGCTTCGATAGTTCTAGTGTTAAATAATTATAAAACAGCATAAAAGAACAAATACTTCATTTTTAGTACAAATGCAAGCTTAAAAATAAGCATGAAATGATGAAAATTGAATAAGTATAAAAGAATGTGTAGCGTTAATCCTCTATGGCGCCGTGTGATTTAAAAGTTACAAACTAATGTATCTATATTTTAAAAAATTTCTTTTATCTAGTTATCACTGTTCTATTAAATTTGATTACTGTATTACCGTAGCGACACCACGATCCATCTATAGCAATTATTAGCTTAATAATTTTCAAATCTAAGTGAAAAACTGTAAGCAATTGTAATTTTTTCTCCGATAAGCAGACAAAATTCAGGCTATAGAGGGTTAAGTTTATAAATTTATGTAGGTTTGAATTGATCGTTGAATAAGATTTATTTAAAAATTAAAATTATCGAGACTATATTTTATATCATTTTTGATACGGTGAAATATTCAAATGACAATCAGAAACTCTTTTTTTATTCTGAATTGATTAAAAAGTTCCTCAAGGTTTGAACAAAAATTTTTAGAATATTCTGAAACTAAAAAGTTTGAAATTTCTAATTTAAATGAAATGAAAATTGTCAAATATAAATTCCGCATAAAATTGAAATTAATCAACAATTTTTTAATTATATTCATTCCCTATTCACTATATATTTTTTTATTCAAAATAAGAATTATAAGCAACTTGCTCTTTACAAAATCTAAAAAATGGTCAAGTTGTAAAACTGTGTAATTCATGTGTAACACTTACATTGAAAGAAAGCATTTATAAAATCAGGCCCATTCTAAAATGTGTTGGATAGCTTCGAAATTTCATTTAAATTCTTTAAAAGCCTAAAAATACGTACTAAACGAATGATGTTTCAGTGTGCGATTCTAAAAAATTGCTGTTTTTTCATCGGAAATGGCTGTTTCGTTTGTGTCGGTAGGATGCACAGTTAAATGTACCAGAATATGGCCATAAATTTCCTATTACCATGCATTTTATGCATATTTTGAGAACGAAGTACAACTATAAATTTTAAGCGATGTTACGCAACGCGTGGTCCATTTTCATTCAAGAATTTCGATCGAAGCAATAGTTAACTCACCTGGAGCAATATAACATTTTTGTTATCACTCTGTTTACGTTATTGTAAAATTAATGGGAGACACAAATCTCACCATTACTGAAAGTGACAGGCGATTATGCATAAATCCTTTATTTTCGATCTTTAGAATTGAAATTGAATCCTAAAATATTTTTACCAAAAATTTTCAACCAAAAACAACCATTGAATGGTTTAAAATTATGCAAATTAAATAACTTGTTAGTATTTTTATTATTTATACAGAGAAATAATTATGTAATAAATTTAAAAAATATTATGTTTGTATATACAGAGAAAAGTTTGTTGATCTATAATAAATCTTTCGTGGTTACTTACAAAAAAGATATATTCTCTATTTTTCAAACAAATCACAAACGAAAAAAAACTTAACGTAGCTCAAAAACCACGAATAGATTTTTTTGTTGGTCTTAGTAACAAATGAAATTCTTTTAGTGTACGACCATAAAGATCTTTTATTATTATTGCCTATCGATCTCACGGAATTCTAACACATCTCGTTTTACTTTACTAATCGCACTGTGATCGATCATTTAATTCTAGCGTATATTTATGATATTACTATTCGTTCATCCTCTATTTGATTTACTGGACTGTAGAAATGTAATTTATAGTCCTGAATCTTTAGTTAAAAATTTTGTTCTTCGGTGTACGGATGAATTAATTTTTTTTATTTATTTCGTGCTATTTTCAAATCAATTTAAAACTTTACATTTATTGTTATTAGCCATGGTTTAAACGCTTTTGGACTGTTATAATCACGTATAGTTCTAAGCGAGGTAACTTTTTTTATTTACTTAGATTTTTATTCTAACTACTTTGTTTATTCAAAATAATTTGTGTTGAATTCTATACATATATGCATTCTAACAAGTAATTAAAATATTATCCCTTAGCAGTAAAAGTCGATATCTCTTAATGAAACGAATACATATATTATTCATTGATTAGTGATAGCCTCTCCTCTTAAATGTATTTTAAATATTAACAACCTTAAGAATTGTTAATATTTAATTATTTTTTAAACTCATATTATGCATGAGTATAAATTTTTATAAGTATCGCAAAAGTTTCTTTTGCTATGCTATTTGCTTGACCTATAAATAATAATAGTCATGCTTCGAATAAAATCACTATTTTAGACATTTTACACTCGCCTTGGTATTTATCAATGACATACTGATAAATTAATGATTCCGAGAAAGGTGACTGAGAACCCACTAAATCAAATACAACCAGACAGATTGACAAATATCTCTTTCAACCTACGCAGGGTGTAAATAAAGAGTACGTCTAAAAGCAAAAAAATCAATCGACTTAAGCCACTCGCTTGTCAATCCTCCGTCAAGCTTTATCAGATCTCAATTTCACCAGTCAATTCTCACAAACTCGTATCAATTTTAAGAACGACTATAAGTAATTTTGCAAACAATTTATAAAATATTGATATGTTCTGTTTACAATATTTTTAAAATATTTAATTTGTACGATCTATATTTTTAAGTACGATTTCTGATTTCTAACAGCTCAGTGGTCAAAGATAAGATAAAAGAAAAATATTTTAATTAATTTTATGTTTATTTTTCAAAGCCTGTTTCACTCTCTAAACTGAAAGACATTATAAAGATGTGAAGTGCATATAGTTTACATGTCTTATACATATATCAAATATCTATGTATTGTAATATCAATAATAAGAAATTTTGAAACAACAGGTCTATCTACAAAAATTGTACAAAATTTTGTTTAAATACATTTTAAATAAAACTTTATAGGGTGGTAGAAAGCTGCTGTACATGTAATTATTTATATTCAGATAACGATATTGTAAATAGGAAGAAATCATAAACACGTAGTGAATAATTATTATTAATTCAATATTAACGGCTTTGCTTCATAAATTTAAAACAAATTACACCCAGTATAACAATAATAAAGTTGGTCGATAAAATTTTTGCTAACTTTAATACTGTCATCAGTTTATCCATATAACGAGTAATAAATACCTAGAAAATTATGTAATATTTTCACAAATATCAGAAAGGTAATAGTACTTTTTATTAAATCCTTAGGTAAAAATGAAACGCTTTTTCTAAACGAGACGCAGTCAGAGAAACTGTACCATTGTCGTGTATATGCAAATTGTCGTCATCGTTCTTCATCTCGAATCGAAAGTTTTTGCTCGAGTCGGTAAACAATTCTCGTTTATGAAAGAAGGCTGCAATATTTCTTGAGACGGACCTTTGGAAAAATGCTCAGCATTTCGGCGAGTTGCACCTTTCTTCTCGAAAAATGTGCTCGTTCGATGCGCATTTTCTTGGAGTAGTTGGAGCTGTGAGCAAGTTTAAATGTCTTTTGAAGATTTCTCGTTTTACAATCAGAACAGAAATATCATTTTCTCACGCGGACCGAACACGATGACGAATTCTTCTTGGAAATAAGTTCCATGCGTTTTCAAGAATCCCGAAATTTCATTCGGTATTTCATTTCAGAGAGAAATTTGTTTGATTTAATAACTTATCAAAATTTACTACGATTTGAACAAATAATATTGTATGTATTATATTTTAGATTACACGGATAATGTCATCTCGTGATGTGTTTTATTATATACGATAACTTTTTTCTTTTCATATGCTTTCGGTTTGAAAATTTCAAGTATCGCTATTGTGGGAATGAATGTTTAGTCTGGAGCGATAGATGTGTGAATAAAGAGTACATATTTGGGGACCGAGCGATAGAGGTGCGAAAGAAGAGTGTTTGGACCGAGCGAACGAGATCATCGCGTGACCGAAGATTTTCGGAGAATGCCGGGACAAAGTGAGACAGATTAAGAAATGAAAAGAGAGAGAATGTTGGAGTATACGATTAGGGAAAATGCGCTTGCGACACGGTTGAGAATAGAGAGTCTAAGAGTGAGTTTGGGAGAGAATCGAGAGAGTGCATAAGACATATAGAGTTAAAGAGTATAGAATTAGTATTAAAGACTTTGTTATATTTTACAATTGAGTATTTTACCTGTGCCAGCCCAACATTACTACACTATAATGAAATTATTTTTAAAATTATAGAATTACGAGATGTGATAACAAAGTTAGGAAAATAATTTTGTTTCCGTCGACGTGGCAACAATATTGTGTTACGTATAGTCCTTCCGAGTTATGTATAATCAGTTCAGAATCATAACAGTGCTCCCACACATTCAGTCATTCTAGTGAAAGGGTTTTTAAATTCAAAATTGATTAGAACGTTGGAGTACGCGCCCCCTCCCTTTCTAATATGTATTTATCTGATTTGCCTTTTTCTATTTTTTTTAATTCCTCTTATAAAAAGAATCATAAAACAAAATGCATTTCCAGTCAATTTCTAAAATTGAAAATAATATAACGCAAGTATTAGAACATGATACCAACAAAATGTTATAATTAGTGAAATATATAAAAATTTTAAATGAATTATTCTGGAAACTTTATTGTTGTACCGCTTATGTAATAAAATTATTATTTTTATCAGTAAAACTTTTACAAATATTATTTCTCCTCTTGCGATCTATCTTTGTGTATCGTGAATCTTCCGTTCTCTTGTCCCAATTGCAAACATTTTGTTCGCTCTAATAGTTAAAGAAGCATAACAAGCAACAAGGAGAACGAAAAATTTATATTTTTCATGTTTGAACAGTTCTCGTGAAACTCGATTCTTCAAACTTAACACAATCGCTATGTTGCATGTCAGAGAAAACGTTGGACTGAAATTCTACAAACCTATCTGTATTACATCATTATTAAAGTTAGCAAGTCGTTAGCAGCTTTACATGGTGAGAAGAATAGAAACTTTATACAGCAACTTTTAGGACTTGATTTTTTCCTTGAGCAGTCGTCTATATCATAAATAGCATACATATTTAGGTATTTTAATTGTAAATCTAATCGTCCTGACAAATCATAGCAGGAACGTCTAAATATAATTTATAACGCCTGATACAACATTTCATCTCTTCAATCATAATTTTTATTTAACGCGTTCTGTTATCTCATTCAATATAGATCCTCAGATATTTGTCCATAACAATCAGCGGCGTCACACATGCGTCTTGGAAAGAAATTGATATAAGTTAGTACTTAGAAAGTTATCGTAAAAAAAAAATCACACAAAAATGAAATAATAATAAGAAGTGTATAAAAATTAAAACTCGTAGCGATTTAAAGTTAAAGTAAAAAAATAAGTCCGGTAAAACTCGATTTATCGAAATGATTTTATCACAGTATCCGATTTACTGAACACATTGCTGAGTTTTTATTATTTGAACTCGGGCTACGCGGCGTACCAGTTGTGTATATGAAATTTCGTTCTACGCAATGTATAAAAGTGTTCACTCCATATACATAAATTTGTGTATATTATATGAACAGATGAGTTGAAATCCAGTTAAGTAAATATAAACTGTTATTATTCGAACAAATAAACAGTGGTGTAAAGAAGAATCAGTGAATTGTTTTGTCCCCGAATACGGATAAATAAAGTCCTTCTGTAGTCCATAAGCAGGACAATCAGAATATCCAAAATATACAGGCTACTGAGGATAATCTTATAAGATCGTTGCCTCGAATAAGCTAAGTTACTTTGAATTCTAACGGTGTAAAAAACGTGTGTTCAATAATAATTTGATACAACCAACAATTGTTTGGTAATTCAAGTACGATTAGAAACAGTCAAAAGTTTTGCGACACGAGCGTGTTGATGTGTAATCGCTGCGTCGCGCTCTTGTGATAAATTAATGTCGCGGAAGATATACTACTTTAAAATTAATTGGGAGGAGTTCTTTTTACGCGATGTATTTTGGAAGAAAATTCCGTACAAAGCTCTGAAAAGAGTTCTGGTTATACTCTAACGGTGCGCTGTTGATGTTTTGATAAATTCTCTCAATATAAAAATTGTGGTGTGTTGTGATTGGTGATTGCCTTTTCCATGTAGATGGGTATATTTCTTCCTATTGATCACTGTCTTGGAGAGGAGTGTCGATAGGAATGCACAGTATGGAAGATTTTCCTATTTGGGCACGTTTAACCTTCAATAATTTTTCTCGAGGCCTTCCAGATGGTTATAGAATGGTTAAAAATCTACTTAGTTGTTGCCTGGCACTAGAAAATCTGCCAGTCAGACTTTGACAAGTCAAGCTCGACTCGGTTTATGGCGCTCAAAAAGTGTTGTTAATTTTATTTTCTCCTAGAAAATAAGATAATACGATTTCTGATGATATAAACACGGTTTCCATCGTTTATGTCGTACCATCATGTCGACGAATTCAATAATTGTTCTATATCGAGACTAGAATCGTATTATGGTGGTGCTTGCGGTCAATTTGCCTCTCGTTAGTTGAAGACAAGCGAGCCTTGAACGAGAACACTCAGACGCGATCGAAGGAGAGTTAACAGACCGAGTTTCCCTATTTCCGCATTATCGACACAGACAAGAATTCAAGCACCGTTTCCAGCCCATATCGAATTTCCCATACGGCCGATTAGAAACGTAATATCGACGCGACAGTTCAGCTCGCTAGCAGATGAACAAGCAGTAGCGGTAGTTCGAAGTTGGATGTTCCTCGTCCTCGACCGAATTCCGTATGCTTGCAGTATCGATTTAGAAATGACTGCGTAACGCTCCAGTCCTTTCTGCGAGAGAAATTTCTGCAAACGTCGGGAAATACGTTCCATTTAGACTGTGATGTAGCATCAGATGGTATCGCACGTGGACTTGCGTGTAATTCTAAAATATTGCGTTTTAAGGACGGTCTATTGTAGAACGAGCTAAATTTAGAACGAAAGCAGAGACTCAGCTTAACTCGGAAGGTAGTTTATTGTCGAACAAAATATGTTAGGATTCTTGCACGCGTGTATGAATGTCGTAGATAAACTGGATGATCAAATATAGAATTGTAGCATTTGCGTCTGAAGATTATACAGAAGTTAAATTTATAATATCAATGTCTGTAAAGTACATATATTAAATTTCAATACAAAAACCAACTGGTACAGAAAAACCTGGATGTAAAGAACTAAAGGTGAAACTACAGAAAATGACTTCCTTTTCGATTTAGATGATTTTTGGATGTGTTATAGAAATCGGTATTTTGAACGAATTCTTTTCATACATATAAGCGACGATCTCGCTTAGTTTTCAAAATATTCGCGAAAAACTGTTGAATTTTGCCACCTGTGGCAGTGTATGCGTTAGTATTGATTGATTTCTACACATATCTAAAAATCATCCAAATCAGAGAGAGGGTTCCTTTTCTGCAGTTTCACCCTAAATGTTTGTCATATATACCTTGTTTATGTATAATTTATTGCAATAAAAATAGATAACGATCTTGATCTCGTATAATAATAAATTATAGTTTCTATTTTGCTAGTCAGCAGAAGTTTCTCTATGAAGAAATTATATTATAATTACGTAAAACAAGAATGTCTAATAACAAATTGCATTAAACAGTATGAGGAAAGAACGTATTGTAATTTTTAGTACTAAAACCAAAATTTAAGATTAAAATTTTTTTTATTACGAACAAAGCGCATTTATTTCATTACTATAAAAGGTAACTATGTTGAGTTCTTGTGCTTCAGAGATTATCTGAATTCTTCTGTGTTGCTTAAGGCGTTGGATAAAAAGGAAGATGAAAGTATAGAGGTTGGGTTTCTTCCGTCGACTCGGCGCCAAAATTCTAAAACCATAGCGCCATCTATTGCGCCATAAACATAGCGCACACTTCAACAAACTACAACCAAGAAATTAAATACATAGAAATAAAATGTATTGTAGAATTCGAAAAATGAAACAAAGAGTGTAGCAAACAACGCATATATAAACATTTGAACAAAAGAATTTATGTATATCATGTGTAAGTAAAGAACTAAGTTTAAAGGAAGTAATAATAATATAGGAATCAATTTAACGAAAATCAGAACAACAGGTTTACTTTCTTATTATACTTATCTATACAGTGGTATATATAATACAGTGGTTTCGTCTATTCGCTCTATTTATTGCTTCTTTATAGATCTCGCTCTCGCTCGTATTTCTTAATCTCGCACTGTAAATCGCTTGGTGCCGCTTTATCTTCGCAATCATGATCACTCTCATTCACGTTCTCCTTATATATCTCGATGGGTGATTGGCACTTGACGGTTATGGCAATGTCTCTAAGGAAAGAGGTAATTCTCCTTATTGGTACGTTTGTCAGATGTCGATTCTTTTCCGCGAAAACGCATTTGTACGCACACTTACACGCATGGCACCGGTCGTTTACTCCAGGATTTTACAGCCACTTCAGACGATGCGGTTTCTTGATCAATTCCGTACTTTTGCCGAATCGGTAATAACCGAAAGTAGCGTCCATACGATTCCGTATCTGTATAGAAAATACAATTCTCATGTGTATGCTTACATCCATGGCTTGTTTGCATATTCTGCTATTTGCAGTCTTTCAAAACAGACGTCAATACTTTTTCCATTATGTTTGGTATTGTTGTCTTCATCAAAAAACTACAGAAATTTATGAACATTGCTTTCGATTATTACTGATTCGATACTTTTACCAAAAATCTACATCGTCTGAATTAGCTGCTAGTTCAGCGCAGTGTTTTTAAGCCAAACAAGCGACAGGCGTGGTTTTACAAGGGTCATCACTTAAGTGTAACACGTCAATTTTAATGAAATGTACATATGAAATAGTGTTTGAATATGAGATAGTATATTTGACACATATTTTATTTTTATCTGCAATCATCTATATTTAAAAAGTGAAAGCAACCCTCAAAGTTAGGAATGAAAAATATATTTTCCTCAGTATTTTGAAAACTATTCACAGTTTAAAAACAATTAAAACAATTAACAACAATTTAAAAATTGTACAATATTCGTTTAAAGAATTTTTGTCCGAAGTGAGAAGTTCTCGGAGTATTGAGGAAAATATATCTTTTATCCCCAACATTGAAGGCTGTTTTTATCTTCTAAATATGAATGATTGCAGATAACAACTATACTGACGAAAGTACGAATCGGCCATACTAATTTTTCTCACGCATATCTGATCAAAAAAGAAGATCCTCCAATGTACATCAGTTGCAACTTTAGGAACTCTATCCATCGTATCACGACATCGTGCCCGGCGTATGAAAATGAAAGGAAAATATTTCAAATAAAGGAAGACACTAAAGAACTTACTAGAACTGTCAAATCGTGTAAAAATCTGCTTAGTTTTTTGAAACATGTAAATCTTCTGCACCTAATTTAAGCTTTGATCCAATATGGTATTACCTAGTCTAATGGTCACTTTCGTCTTGCACTGGGATTGTATCCCAGTCATCCATTTGCTTTACACATGTCTGAAGTGGAATTTACTTCATTGGTTTCGTATTGAATCAACGTTTTCCTGACGGTCAAATTACGTGGTTGCTAATAACCCATTCGGGTTGATGCAACTTTAAATTTAAATTAAAAAAAAAAAAAAAAAAAAAATACCTATCAAATATTTTTTTTAACATTATCTCACATGTAAATTTAATTAAAATCGATGTGTTACACTTAAGTGATACTCATTGTTAGATGCATTCGTTGATCTCCCGTGTTTGTCTGTTAGGTCGTTGACCTAGTGACCCACTTATTATCTAACAAAAAAAAAAAAAAACAATTTTCAAAGGTTCCAAAATTAGTCTAGCAACACGTGGAGAGTCAATGTCTGTCATTCAGAATTTTCGAAATATTAAATTTATAAAGATTGAATATAAGAAGGAAAGCGTCTATTAATGAAATTGAATTTTTAGTTGAACAAGAGATCGAAGCGTTATACTTCAATTCATTTAGAAAAGAGTTGAACAAGCTTGTAGTACACGTACACTCTGAACTCTTACTACCTTGTCCTTAGTAACGATTTGAGTAACGTAAACCAACGACGATATATACAGAGTCAGTGGTCCTAACCCTAAGTTACAAGCAATGGTCGACGTAGGAAATCTATTGGACACTTCCAACATTGAGAGTGGATGTCGCAATGCAGACGAATTGCCTCGAAGTAACTTTAAAATATTGTCAACCATTAAGTATTTCGGTGTATTATCACTTTTATGTGCAATGCCATATTTAAAACAAGTTTAACACTAAATCTACCAACGATTAAATTATACTTATTTGTATCAAAGAAATTACAACAATATATACTTGGAAAAATACATAATGCGTCAAAAACAAATCTTTAACCATATATTTTACTGAAAATGACAAAAAAATACTCAAAAGTGCGCCGTTAATAATTTATAAAATTTGAATAAGAAATTAGGAGCCGGTCATTTGACCGCTTTGGTAACTTTAGTGTTGAGTTACAAATATAGAAACTAATACAATAAGAGGAATTTTATACTTTCTATTGAGTTATTCGAAAAGGCCGTAACCTAATTTGCGAACAATTCACAGCCAACGTGTTTGTACCAAACTAGTATTTCATTGAATACTGTATGCGCCATTTGTTTCTGCGACATTTTGTCGCGTATTGGATAGTTTCAGGATCGCATTTACAAAAAATTTTTCATCTTCCTTGATAATGAATTCCTTTCAGTGATGTTTACAGGCCACTAGTTTATTCAATTTCGTGCTATCAAAAAGCTTTTGTAAAAGCAAGAATAAACGATAGTTAGATGACGCAATGTCCTGTGAACAAGGTAAATGGGATAGAACATTTCTGTCAACGTTCAGTATTTTTTCCGTTTCTTTGTTGGAATACAAACCCTAGCATTATCTTGTTAATAAACGACGTTTTTTCTATTTACAAACTTTGGAAGTTTCATTTTAACTGCTGCATTTAACCGGATCAATTGAAAGCAGCGTTTGTTCGAATTAAATATTTTATTACTTGGCAGGAATTTATAATTAATAATCCCCTTTCAATCCCACCAAATGCACAATAAGACACAGTATCAACACCTACGAATAACAGTGCAAACTTTTCGAACAACCCAATAGATCGTTACACATTATTTTTATATTTATACTTACAGTTTACATTAAAAAGTTACGTACTTATACATAATTGCAAGTACTTGATTACAGTTTATAGGTTATTAAAAAAATTAATACATTCTGCTATAACTTACACTATGGAATAAAATTTTATTGGTGAAGAATTTTTTTAATTAAAATTTCTTTGCTATAAATTTAGAGAGTTATAATAAAATTAATAATATTTAATTATATTATTTATTTAAATCATAATAAATATAACAATAAATTTAATATAATTAAAATTATAGACAATGTTATTAATACATTAAATAATTTTAATTTTAGTATAAACAGAAATATGTATTTACTTAAGGATACAGATAAAAATGAAAGTAATTTAAGAAGTTACAAAATTGATTGCCTCAAAAATTAAATTTAAATGATGCTTAATAATGTTTCTGAAAATATTTTACTTTAATTAAATTTTCCATTCTAAGTATTTTGCGCTTCATTGTGCTTCTCCGCTTAATAGACTATCAGTGCAATTCTCGTAGATCAAAGGATAGATTGGAAACTGTTTCTCGATAGTGTATAGTGTATAGGATAACCTACATACCTTGGATCAGTTGACACGGCACATTGAGATTCAGAACAGTTACATGTGATTTTCTAGCTTGCTTATCTGAACCTTCTACTAGATTCAGAACGTGTTAGTTTATTATCGTTATCAAAAGAAGCACACGTTTTAAACTATAAATATTTAATTCCCAAATATTTTTATCTATAAATAAAAACATTTGACGACGAAAAATAATTATGTAGGATAATATTAAAATGTTTAGTTCTATTAAACTGTTTTTTTTCTATACATTCGTATAAAATATCTGAGACATGTATTAACCCTTTGCACTCCGAATCTTCCTGGACGTTACCTACCAGTTACTCGGTGCCACTTTGTCGCAGAAAAGTGCATTGACGAACCTTCGTATTATATAGTATAGTTTTCGTAAAACCCGCTGACATTTTTTTTATATTTCTTAGTAATTGTAGCATACATTTGATTTGATTTCTTGTGCCATTTCAACAGAAAACTTCAGGGAAACATGGATTTATCAAAAAGTTGTGCTAAGAAACTTTAATGTCCCATCAGAGGGAACATTCGAGTGATATGCTAGAATAACGATGTCCCCTCAGAGGGGACAACGGAGTGCAAAGGGTTAAATTAAAATGACTATTTCGTGACTTTAATATAAATTTTGATAAATATAAATGATAATGTGTTAATNTGTAAGGATGGTCGAAAGCGGGGATAGGGCAAAATATGGCAAAACACAAAAGTCTCAAAAAGATTATTTTATTCTAAACCGTCTCCTAACGCGGGCTTAGCTAGACTGCCCTTTGTCTCTCCTCTTCGTACGTTTTCGGAAAACCCGGGCCCCACCGCTAGAGCGGGCCATGTGCATTTCTGCCTAGCCGATTTCCCAGACACTTGGTGACCAGGCATCTCACTCAGGCAGTATCATAAATTAACCCTCATGCAGGGCCTTGGTGCCGTAGGCGCTCTTACGCCTTACATGTATGTGTAAAAAAATCCTATAACATGCGAAAAAATATCACGGAGTAACCTGTAGCACGAATTAATCCGAGTTTACCATACGCAGAAATTTTTTGCTTTTAAATTTTAATCATTATATTTAACTAAATACATTTTTTTTCATTTAATTAAAAAATGGATGTTTGTTATATCTACAAAAATCTGATGTTTAATCTTATAAATTGACGTTCATAAAATATATTTATATTATTTAAAATATGTTTATATTATTTAAAATTTTAGAAAAGCAATGAAAATAAATCGTCTAGTATTGTTTTTTTTTTTTTTTCGTGAAGCAATATCGTAAAGAGGACCTCTCGCATAAAAGTCAGAATAAGCATAAACGTATTTGATCGATATGATAGATACGATTATACATATGGACGCGTATTACATACATAAAGCGTGTTGTATAATAAGCCCATAAAAACAGCCGCCAAACATATCGTTCAATAATCGAAACAGAAGTGCTCGTGTAATCGTGGAGAATCCTGCATGTCCGCTGTCGACGCAGTCCCCGAATAAACCCAATAAATCAGTGTTGTGCAAGTTTTACTTGCAAATGAAACGGGCTTCCTCTGCGCCCTTTATCGCCAAGGAAAATATACAAGGTATTTGAGAATTACAGTCTAATTAGGGAATTATGAAAAAAACATTTTTCATCTAATAGATATATACATTGTATATTCGATTAAAATTAAAAAAAAAAAACAGGTTTAAGGTATTTGATAACGAGAAGTTTTTCACACATCAACCGTTTCCATAAAATTTAAATAAAGTTTTAGGTAAGAAAATCTACGTATAATAATTTCATAAAAATTTCATGAAAAATATCTAAATTCTTATTTCCATAATTAACGGATAATTCTTCGAGTATTCAAAATTATTCCATTTATCTAGCATTGACAAGTTACGTAAGATTCAAACATCGCTTGCTGCTCTTTTATCCGATACTCTCGATATGATATAATATTCTACTTCTGTTTATCATTCGTTCCACGATCAGTTATTCAGGGTCCATTATATTAATACTTTATCTACCATGATATCCACTCATGATTAAGGTTGCCACTCTAACGATCGGTTTTATTCGGTGCGAATTCGTCGCCAGTACCGGCACAGTCAAAATTTTAAAAATTTGTAAGAGCAAGCAGTTTATTGTACAGTTACTAACAAATTAATGTAAAATATAATTGAAAATTAAACAAAAGGAAAGTTCTTTCTGATCGAAATAGGTAACTAAACGTTAGAAAAGGAAAAGATAATTAACACACTGTGTACGGGTCACGAGATATCTCGTAAATAGTAAACCGAACTTTGTGGCCGGGTTAGGAGATATTTCGTTTTAATGTTTTTTCATACGCGCATATCGACGACTCAAGAAATTAAAAACAGATTTTTTTGTTACGTTACCAAGACAACGAAGCCATATTCTTATTGCAAATAATTAGCGAAATAAATGTACGTCGAAATTTGGAAAGAGTAGGAAACAATCGGTCAGTATTGGCATTAAATCGGTAAGTCTGTGTCAATTGTGCATCGTACCTTATAAAGTGTTTCATAGTTGTACAACATTTTGTTATTTGAAAGTACACGTTTTAATTTACGAGGAAACGGTTATTTAATTATTTTACAAAATAGTTCCTAATTCTAAGAAAGTAACGAAATGAAAAATAAAGAAAGTGCATACATGCATTGTACAAAGTTTTTGTGGAGCGTTCAAAAATGTGCGGATCTTGGAAGTACGTTGAGCGAGCAGAGTGCCATACGCAATGTGTTAAGAGCGGTCGATAAAGTGTTCAAATAGGACAAAGTTGCGTCCAAAGATATTACATGTCCTTAAAATGGAGGATAAAATGTTGTGGCTGCTGTAAAGAGTGGAGGAGATTGATAAAAGAAAGGTAGATGGAATCGTTTTGTCCGGCGTCTGCTAGTAGACTCATCAGTAAAGATGCGTAGCAGATCCGCGTTTTGTCGGTAGACGTACGGATAAGAAAATTTGGAAGATGTATTTAAAAGAATGAATGGGGCTAAACGAGTACTTACGAGAAAGTGGCAAAGATAAGAGATGCAGTCCAAATGTAATCGATTATTTTCAGAATAGCAAAATAAAAGGATTGATCATGTTTAGTTTAAGGCCAAGAAAATGTTTTATGGATAAATAACCAAATATAGCATATGCTAAGTCGATTGAACATGAAATGAGAAAACATGTGATTGCGGAACGCGTAAGGTAAGAAAGCGCGTAAACTTCTTTATTTCTGTAAACCATGAGTGTAGGAAACGTAGCTGCGTGTTAACGTTACCTCTCATGGGTGGAAGTTGAACGTTGCTTTAAGAAACACGTTTGGTTTTCATTACGGCAACATTTTCTCTAACAGTATATAAATATATATATATTGTGTGTGAATAAGTAATCTAATATTTAAAAATTTCTTTTTACAAGAATCATATTTGATTACTTGCTCAATGTAACAATTCGGATAATAGGAATTTTACTATACTATAGAATTACCAAGACGGAAAATTTACAATTTTGTTTAAAAGAATGAAAAAAAAAAAAGTAAAGTCAAATAACCGATGAGAATTAATCCTTACTATAGGAATTTGGATTTCATTAAAAATCAAATGTTTTTCCTTTGAATACCATAACTATTAATATAATGGCCGTTTTGTATATTTCACAATTATTTTACAGCTATCTTTATTTTTATACAAGCTGTACTATGTGTACACACGATCTATGAAAAAAAAGAGTAAAGAATAATTCACACGATGGACAAAACAGCCGACTGTATCTTGCATGTATTCAATACTTCTTTAAACGAAAATTCGGTGTTACAAATATTTGTAAATGAAATCAAAAGTATTCAAAGATTTCGATCCACTTTCCGGCGGGATTCATGAAAGCACTGCAGCCTGGTCAATGACCAGGAGTATCGTGTATGGTGTGCAACGTTTTGTCAAACGGAAATCGTTCCACTTTATTGGTGCGGTTCCAAAGGGGCCGAGAAGCAGTAGCAGGTCAGCCAGACGATGCATTCTTGTCCGCAACTAAATAAAACAAGGAGAAGACGTCCTTTGCTACGTCAATACGTGCTTCTGAATATCGATTTCGTCTCTACCCAACCACTGCAACGTTGCTGCGTGAATCTGAATATACTGGGTGTACTTCGTGTCTGTCCCAGATTTTGTTTCATTACACATTTTAAGAACGTAACTCAAGATGATCCCAATAAATCGATTTTATTCATTATGATTTGCATGTTTTTCGAATTATTTGTTATTCTACCTTTCCTTTTCTTTATTTCCTCTCCTTTCACATTCCTGTATTAATAAAAACTGTTTCAATACTCAAAACATTTTTTAGTTCCAAGGGTACCGTAGCGAAAGGATTAATAAACTGCTGTATTAAAAAATATAAACCGCAACTAAAAAAAATTCATCGAAGAGTTTCCTTTTTTCTTTCACATATTCTCTACTACTGTTAATTTTTTTCAAATGCGTAAAAAATACACACTCTGCTATTAACAGTTGAAACATATTACAATTTCACGTCCTATAAAAAGGAAAATAAGGAAAGAATATATTTAACAATAAGCAGTATGCATTTTGTGCATGGAAGAAACAGCATTCCACGCTTATGCGTGGATAACTTCAGCGATTTTTAACGCGAGCTTTTTTTTATCGTCCAACTTAAGCGATATTTATCGCTCAGCCGCGGTCTTACGAAGCCCGCGATACGGCTAACGCACCTCTTGAAATTCTGTGTTGACAAATGACAGGACAACCACGACGAATGGTCACGATTGTACTCCTGTTTCCTGTGAGAGCATCTCATATTTATTCACGAACCAGCGTGACACCTAACGCTCCATTATGTGAAGAAATTAAAGAAAGAATACTTGCAGGTTTTTTTGATACGTTGTAAAAAAGCATGATTATTTTTTAGAAGAAATGTAAAATTATTGCTTCGTAATGTTCGTAATGGTTTCGAATTTTTGTATGATAGGAATTTATAATGATATTATTTTATTTTTAATTAATAATAACAACTACGAAAAGCAATTGTACTAGAAATGTTACTATGTTATTATACTTTAATTTTGTGTAAATATTTATGATCTTTATAATAATTTTGTAAATATTTGATGTTTTACTGAAACTTAATTAGAAATCGTAGAGCTTGTGAAAGTTTCAAAATTTGAAATAAGCACAAAAGAGAAAATCTACAACATAATATAAATTCAAACTTAATACTACTAATTTAACACAACATATAAATTCACTTTCATTTAAGATTCTTGAAATTAAAATAGAGCTTTATATATCCGAATTAATATGACATACATAAATGTTCGATAAAGAAATTTTCTGATAATAGAACAATCATGTTTCTGATACTAAACTTCTATTATTTAAATAGAGATATAGAAAATTGACACTTTCTTAACTATTTATTAATTATTAACTATTAATTATAAAAAAATTAATTAATAAATAATAAATAAAAGTAATAACAAAATTACTATATCTTTATATATTATTATTTGTTTTGATAATGTTAATACTAATTAATATTAATGATTGACAATTTGTTCAAATATTTTAGGATCTTGTATCTTTTTGGTAACTAAAGTATATAAGTTTTTCAACATAAGTATATAACACATTTTCTATTTGTGTCTCAAATCATCGAAGCATTCATCATAACCTTTATTTGCTGTTTCGTTTTTTATTATGGTTTTTATCGCAGTAAAGCCATCTCGTTACATCAGTTTTATCACAGTTACCACATCTACGTATTCTACGCAATGCAGCGACAACGTCTTCAACGTTTGCTAATTTTTTTAATTTCATCCTATAAAAGTTTTCTCCTGCTCTTTCCAACGTTATGCTTTTAATGCTAGATCAAGAATTTGCCACGACGTAGAACAATATTTTTTTTATCTTTTTATATAGCTCTATCATTTTCTCACCAGTGCTGCAATAAAATCTAAATAGAAATTTTGAAGCAAATTCTTTTTTTGTATAACCGTTTAAAGCACTCAATGACTGTTTCATTTAAGGATTGTATGAACAAAGTTACATTAAGTGAAAAAATACGACTTGACATTGTCTACCAGCAAAAGAGTTTCTTTTCCCTGCAACCATTTCTCAATCGACGTTCCTTGATAATTGATATAAAAATATGCCCAACTCATTCAGAAAAAATATTACTGTCCATTCAAGCATTTACCTGATTCTTATATGCAAATAGTTTAGTTTTTCCAACGAACAAAACTAGAAGTTGATGGCATCCAGTAGAATTTGCAAAAAACGCGGTAACGCGACTTTTACTAACTTAGCAATTACGAACACATTTTTCACGGCGAGAAGTTGAAGTTTTTTGAGGCAGCGACTTCGAAATTAAACTCGTTTCGTCTACATTAGACGTATATATTTGTTAAACCATATCTTTGTACAGTTAGAAATTTATTAAAATCAACTCTAAAAGAGTCTTGCATAGAGTAGTGCGTATAGCACGCTCCAGAAACGGAATTTCTGACAGTGAATATGATGTATTGAGTTAATACATAAATCCGAAAACATTACTCATAGAAAAAAATGTAAGCAATCAATTGTCAATGTTCAAGTAATTTTCAATAAAACTTTTAAAAAAATTCGTAGATTTTGATAGGAAGAACTCGTCAACTCAAAGTTAGATTCTATAGTCCGTTCAACGAGACGAGTCACTAAGTAAAATCAAACAACTGCCTCGTTTTTCACGTGATCGGCTCTGCGACTACGGTCATTGGCTGTCACATGTTACAACTCAGGGCCAAGTTATGGTGGTCCCTTGCCGAGGGGTCTTACAGGCAAGATTCGGATCCTACGATGTGATGTGGGCATCTAGAACCCGTAAGTCGGCCCTGCCATGTTCACGTGCTCGTGTTTATACTTGGTGACTTGAATGGAGTACAGCATAATGACTGAAGAAAATTCCTTGAAAGTTGTTGAAAAAAGACTGAAACAAATAATAGTTGGATGAGGCTAGGTTTGAAAAGTAGGATGGATATAGAAGAATTTCACGATTCGTTATATGGCTGTTTCCGTAAAATTTGCAATGTGTAGTCAAACATTGTCATGTTGCAGAATCATTCTGTGTCAATAATTTGAGTACTTTTAAATAAGCGTTTATTTATAAATTTCAGATAATCTGAAAATTGTTGCTTAATTACAACCCATCTCATTCATCAACTCCCAAGTTGCTTGACAGAAATTCGCGTGAGTTACTCAGACGACGACCCTCATCGAAGTTTGATGACAGCTCAGAGCGCGGGGTGATATTGATGTTAAAATTTCTATTTTTAATACGTATAAACCGTTTTCGAGCTGTACTTTTTGCAACAAATTTTTCCCGTAGACTGTACAAATTATTATTAAGTATGAGTTTATTTTAAAGTGGTCACATTAACATTAAAGTCATTAATGACCATTAAACGGTACATGAATGACTATTACAATGTTACAGAGTTTTCAAAAGGAAGATACACATATTTACTTATAAAGAATTTAGAAGATTTATCTGCTTGAAAAATTCTAATAGGTTATGAATGTCGGCAAGATCATTTAGGTTGGATTTCATCTCGTCTCTGATATTGGAACTATTTCTAACAGCTGAAAATCTAGGGTAGTTCAGCAAAATGTGCTGGATGCTGACAGGTGATTCACAGGGCTGGCATTCAAGAGGGAGTTGTTTCGTTAAGAAGTATGCGTCAGTTAATCTCGAATGACCAGTATGGATGCGAGTAACGGCGACTTGATTGCTTCTGGTTAGCACTGAGACGTTAGGTTCCTCTAAAACATTACATCCTACTGTGTGAAGTTTTGTTTGAGGGTTGTTGAGCCAAATGCAATCCCAAAATTGCCTAATGGCTTTTCTGATTGCGGTTTTTACGCTGTCAAGATTTGTTTTAATTCTTTCACAATAGGTTAGTTTGGTGGCCACCTGTGCAGCTTTGTCCGCTAGTTCATTGCCAGTAGTTACAATGTGACTGTGGATCCACACTAATTTGATGCGTATCCCTTTGCTCTTAAAGTCCATGATAATTTTCTGTATCGATCGAATAGAAGAGTATTGAGATTTTTTACTTATGATTTCTATGGCACTTTTGGAACCAGTAAGGATAGTGAAATTACTAGAAATTGCGTCTTTGGCATATGTTAGAGCGTTTTTAATAGCTTGAATTTCGTAAAATAAAGAGGAAAATCTATTAGGTAAGCTAGCTAAAGAAGTGAAGTTGTCTATAACAAAAGCACATCCAGTTCCTTTGAAGGATTTAGATCCATCTGTGTATATACAGATAGAGCTAGTGCGATTGCGTTCTTCTATCTCGGAAATAACTATGTACTTGTTGATTTTACTTGATCAAAGTTTTGATACTTTTTTCCTATTGGTGGAATTAATGGAAGCGTAGTTTGTTCTAATATACTTAGCTACCGTGTTATTGGGCGTTGAGGCAATAGACAGTGCATCTGATAGATCGTCTGATAGACATAATTATTTGCATCTGATATCTAATGGCCGTTCCTTTAGTTCAACGAGAACGCTAAATACAGGTGTAGTGCAAAAGGCATTTATCATTATTTTTAGTCATCTATTTCGAATGGGATTTATCACAGATCCGTAATCAATTTTAAAGCGGATTAGGGCTCTCTATGTAATGAGAAGACGCTTTTCTCAGCACCCCAACTTTTTCTGGCAATACTTTTAAGGATATTGATTCTGCTGGTACATTTTATTTTAAGGTTTTTAAGATGGGATGCCCAGGACAATTTTCTGTCAAAAGTGAGCCTTAAAATTTTTAGTTGTTCTACTGCTTTGATTGGTGTTGAGTCTAAAGTTAGGGTTAACGTAGATAATTTCTTTTTACCCCTACACAGGGTGATATGTTCGGATTTTGTTTTAGAAAATTAAATCCAGTATAGATCGCCCAGGTGCTTAACTTGTCAAGAGATTGTTGTAACAAATTTCGGGTGGTGGCCATGTTCTCTTCTCTACAGAAAATGGTGAAATCGTCTGCAAATAAACACCCTTTCACTGGAATAGATGAATTGGTAAAGATGTCGTCGATAGCAATGAGAAACAATGAAACGCTTATAACCGATCCATGAGGTAAACCTACTGTATAAGGTTTCTGCACTCTAACTTGTACATATCTGTGTCAGTAGGTTCTGGATAAAAGCGATAACATTATTTTCAATTTTCCATTTTTGAAAGATGTGAAAGTCTCGTTCTCCATATCATCTCACAGACCTTTTTTATATCAAGACTGACAGCTATGAGATGTTCGTTGTTGTTAAAGGTTTTGCAGATTGATAATTGTGGTATAGTTAAGTGATTTATTATTGAACGAAATTTTCTGAAACCGAATTGCATATTGGAGAGTAAATTTCTTGATTCTAAATTCCACGCTAGTCTAGCAGTTACTATTCTTTCTACAATTATGCAAATATTACTGGTTAAGGCAACTGGTCTGTAAGATGATACAATCTAGTCTATTTTTTTTTTTTGGTTTTAATATAGGTACAACTATGGCAGTTCTCCATGATATAGGGAAAATTCTCTAGATCTATATTCGGTTGAACAAGTTCAGAAGGGCCGATACGTCTGATGGGGTAGGTTTTTAAATACTAAATTTGATACTCCACCTGGTTGGGGCTAGAATTTTTAACGGAATTACGAGCTGTGAGAAGTTCTGGTAGCTTAAATGGCTCTTCAATGGGGTTATCTATCAGTGGAGTAATTACCGATAATAATAGGAGTTCCTTGGCGTTGCTCTTTAATTTCTTGAATTTAGGATTAGGAATTAGGAATTAGGATAGGAATAGGAAATTAGGAAATAGTTATTGTCGTTGGAATTGTTTGCAAATTTGGAAGCTAAACAATTGGCTATATCTAGGGGATCGGTTGCCAAAGTTGAATCAGGATTTAATAGAGAAGTGATTTCTCAGCGAATTCTAGACCAAGCCTGTTTTGGGTCAGTATTGAAATTTATAGTAGAGATAAATTCGATCCAGGAATTTCTTCTTTTTAATTTCATCGTTCTGCCGAAAATTGCTCTGAACTTTTTAAATTTTATTTTATTTTTGGTAATAGTGTGTTTTTTAACAGTATTTATATCTTAATAATAAATAATGGTAATCTTTCCTGGCTGAACTCCATTCATCATTCCACCAAGGAACCTTTCTGTGGAAAGGTTTACTTGATGATTTGGGGGCAGCTATATTGACTGATTTATATATAATTTGGACTAATTGTAAGCTGTCCAAATGTGTATTGATATCAATATCGTCATCTAACTGGGCGAGAGTTGAAATTTTATTGTTAATTACATCCTTGTAGACTGTCCAGTTTGCTTTGTTGACGTTCCACCCGGTGTGGTTAGTATCATAAGAAATATAATTATGTGTAGAATTACAATTTTCGATGTTGATTTTGCACGGGAAATGAGCACTGTATCAGCCATTATCGAGTACTTGCCAATCAATCAAATGCGAAATATCAGAGTTGCAGAAACTGAGATCAACTGCAGACTAGGAGTTGGTTGCTAAGTTATAATAAGTATTCTTTTGTGTCGAGTAAAATTAAGTTGTTGGGTAATAGGGTATTTTAAATATATTTTTCTCTCTAGTCTAGTGAATTGGATCTCCATAGAGGGTTATGACTATTAAAGTCTCCATATAAAATAAATGTTTTGGGTATTTGATTAACCCCTTGGCTACTGTGGGCGCATATACGCGCTCAGAAATTTTGCTTCTGTGACACGGAGAGCGCATATAAGCGCTCAACACAGTTCGGTTTCCTGACACGGAGGGCGCATATGAGCGCTTTGAATATTTTATCTATCATTATTCCGATAGATCTTGTAAATCAATTCTTGTAGACATTGTAAATGAATTCTTACCCGTGTGGTACGACCGGCGCGTCTCAAAATCTGCCGTAGTCAAAGGGTTAAGGAAGTGCAAGTGTTCGTCGCTGCTAAGTGTTTGAGAATGAAGTATGTACACTATCGTCCATAAAGTATTTGGCCACTTAGTGGAATCGGATCACAAAATTTATATCAAGGTTATAATGTAAATACCTCTAAACAGAATAAATTTAATTTTATATGATTCGCATAAAAACGTGATCATTTTACGAGTGTAAGAGAGAAATATTGTGATAAAAATTATGTTGAAATACTTTATTTAAAATATATTTTGTATATGTTAGATAAATTGAAGGTGGCCAAATAATTATGGGCGATAGTGTATATATTGGTTATATAGATTTTTTTTCAGGATATAAGCTTTNTTTGAGAATGAAGTATGTACACTATCGTCCATAAAGTATTTGGCCACTTAGTGGAATCGGATCACAAAATTTATATCAAGGTTATAATGTAAATACCTCTAAACAGAATAAATTTAATTTTATATGATTCGCATAAAAACGTGATCATTTTACGAGTGTAAGAGAGAAATATTGTGATAAAAATTATGTTGAAATACTTTATTTAAAATATATTTTGTATATGTTAGATAAATTGAAGGTGGCCAAATAATTATGGGCGATAGTGTATATATTGGTTATATAGATTTTTTTTCAGGATATAAGCTTTGATTACTACAGTTGAGATTTATTCGTTAAAAAATTTGTTATCAACATAGGTTGCTATGTCTCCACTAGTATGAGAGTATTGGTTTCTATCTTTATGGAAGTGTTTGAAATTAGTTAAACTACTTGAGAAATCTTTCTCGAAATTAGTTTCCTGGATACATAAAACGGAAGGATTACTCTCATTAATTAATAGTTACTGAATTCCAGGCGTGGATTAAATCATTTTTTTATAATTTATGTCTTCATCTGTTTCTATTGCGGTATCGGTATATTCAATGCTGCAAGTATAATTTATTTATTGCAGTTTTTTAATAATTCTGGTTATTTTGTTTTTAATAGAACTGATTATGGTTAGAATAAATTTGGTGTAACAAATCGAAAAAATTGTTTGTACTTTTAGTGTATTTCTTAACTATTTCCGGTACGTTGGGCGAACCGTAAGATCTTTCTAAGAAGCTGTATAATTGTACAAAGTTATGTGGGAATGCTTCTGATTTGTTTAACACAATTTATTAGGATTGAGCAACTCGTAAATATCTGGTTTCGAGCCATTGATGAAGAGTTACTTTTAGGTATCTTTTTAAAAGTTTTCAGAAGAATATGACCAGCTGTAAGATCTTTTCTATCACTGTCCGTGTGATCCACGATATTCGTGGACGGATTTTGCATCAGACGTATTAAAGATGAAGAGCAGTGGTCTCTTTATTGCTATTTTAGTGGATATGGATGTCAATGGCGGTGTAAAGGACGAAGTTTTGTTGGTTTGGGTATTAGTTAATTCGATAGGTTTGTTCATCAATTTCATGTTATTAGTATCAATGCTTAAGGAAAACATAGTATCGGATTGTAGGATTGTTAGGGGACAATGCTTAGCCGTATGACCCTCCTGTTTGGTGAGAAAGCACGCGAGGTTATTAGAAGGAATGAAAATCCAGTAATTTGAATTATCAAATTGGACCTGAAGAGCTTCTGGGAGCTTATCACTGTCACCAGGCTGTACAAAGACTTGTCTGCGAAAGCTCATAATATGAGACAAGCCCAGTTTGCTTAAACCAGCTCTCAAAAATGAAATAGAGGATAATGATTTTAATCCCAATTTGTGAGAAGCGTCTGATATAATACTATGAGGTATAATTGAAGAGACATTCGATAAACTTATTCTTTTCATTTTGTTAATTAAAGATCGAATTTGTAGCTCATTATTATTGACTTTGATTGTTGGGTGTTTTTCAATGAGTTCCTCTACGAGTGATTTATGTAGATGACAGAAATGTACGTATTTTATTATTGGAAATTCTTGAAATAAAGCGAATGTTTGCCGGATTGATTACTTTGCTTAACGCTTCTACGTAGTGCTCAATAGAAATCTCGTCCTTAGAATCTGATACAATTGCTTGCTCTTTATTAGGAAATGCGATACTCTGCGTTGCTTTAGTATAACTGTTAGGTGCTGCTAGAGAGATAGCATTCGCTGTTTGGTTCTCCATAATATCAGTTGTATTTACAAAGAGAAACTGAATTGCACAATCGAGCAGATATATTGAAGAAAATCAGCAATAGGTTATCGCTATTGCGTACCAGCGGTCTGTCTCTTTCTGTTCAGGTTGTCACGGAAATAAACAAGAGGGAGCACAAACACACGCACCGCCGTGTTTCACAGTCTCTCAATTTTGTTATAAACATTTACTACGCTTGTGGAACGCGTCAACAAACGGTCGAAATCGAACTGTGACTGTTCAAATATTTCGCACAGTCTCTGCTACTTTAGATTTTCGATTAAACTAGAAAATAAGATGATGTTAGAAACATTTTTCTATTTTAATTCTATAATTGTTTTATCGCTGGGTCAAATAATTTTTACACCTAACCTAACCTGAACAATAGAATTACACATAACCTAAATGCAACTCTTGTTGAGAAAAATACTTGAACAAAAGGAAGCGACACGATCGTACGTATTAATCTATTGCTCAATTTGTGTGTAAATTCCTTCATTGTTTCTCGCAATTTATTCTCGTATTACCTCACAGAACTCATCTTCGAAGCCTCGATGTGGTCGCAGTCGGTTCATCTTTGAGACATATCTTCTAAATTGAACTTTATGTACTGATTTTACATTGTCCATTCTGTTGTTATACTATTACCGTATTCATTGAAAATTTGTTAAGCATTACAGTTGCACTTTCTCGTTTAAAGTCTCAAATAATTATCTGACACATCGGCACTTTTAAGTTTTTCTTTTCCTTTAAATTAAAAATCACATTTCAAATACGATCTTTAGTAGTTGATCGCTAACCAGAAAATGATGAAAATTTACTCGCTACAGAAAAGTAAGAATCATTACTTTGAATAGATCACATGGGTTTTTTTCTTCAAAGAAGTAAGCTATCTACAGCGGAAGTTATCTATGACCAATTCTTATATTTTAAGGACAAAACTCAACAATTTATCTTTTAACGCCTAAAAAGATACTAATAAGATACCTTACCGAATACAATACTCACGAAGACGCGAAATAAATATATTTCCAAAGAAGTCGACAAAAATCGGAGACAAAGCAAAGAAATTTTGATCTACGAATGAGAGGACGAGAGTGGATTTCCTTGTTCATATTTGTGTACACGTTCAATACGGCGACGAATATTCGCCCTGATTTCGAAAGCTATCGTCGAACTTTAGGAAAGTTTTTAGGAGGCAATATAACTTCGACGAATATACGTTAGCAGTTTTTAGTCTGTATAGAACACTTGTCGCTTTGTTGCATCGTTAATTAAAAAACAATATTAATATGTTAGACGAAAATTTTCGTCAATTTATTAAAAATTTTACGAATGAATATAATTTTGAATTAGTAAGTCCTTCATAATACAGCTCAAATTTTGATATCTATTTAAAAGGATTTGTGCTTTTCAGATATTTCAAATATTTATTCAATTATATTTAATAATTGTATTACACTGTTAAATATTTTGAAAATATTTTCAGTTATCATAAATCAATGCATATTACCATAGACTAGGTATAAGAATAGACCATTCACGCAATGTATTTTTATGACCTGAATTCCTGAGGTTCGCTAAAGCCCCACAACTATTTTCGTGTCACTCACAGCGTTACCAACAGACTATAGAAAGAGATTTTAGCGCTTGTTTAGTGAGAATTGTTATTAAATCTAAGTTAAAAAAGATTTTTAGATTATTTATTATTAATTTAGTTTATTAACTTTATTTGATGTGAATTAATCGCTAGATATCTGAATATATATTTATATTTAATATTTACTTGTATATTAATTTTCAAACAATGACACAATGAAAAAGGTAAACGAAGTAATTGTTTATATTCGATTCAACCAAAGTATGAAGTAATAAGAAGCAGCAGAAAAAAAAATGAAACTATCCAATTGTTATATTGGTGTAAAAATAATCGTAGAAGCTTTGAAACCTAACCAACTCCAAATTAATGATCAGAAGCAAATAGAATTGAAGGAATGCCTAACCGAGATCACAGCCAATTAGCTCATATTATTTTCTATACATAAATTTAGTGATGCAATTAGCAATTATATCAAATATCATAGATTTTCCGGGTCTCACCGCGTGGAGGTTGCTCCGTATAGAGACCCAATCTAACCACGTCCCATCCACCATCCTTTTAAGCAAATATACAAAACATATTCCCCTTCTAACGTACGTATATTTGCAAAGCGTTCAATTTTCGATCGCTGTGCAAACGGCTAGCCAAAAACAGATTTTGCAAGAACTTACTTAAAAGTAAATGAATAAATAAATGAATAAATAAACACTTAAATTGACCTTTGAAATAATATGTTTATCCTATCCTACTTAACTGTAAATACATCTCAAATTATAAATTACTCACCTAATTAAAAATCTATCTTAACTTAGGAGTAGGGTCTACTTGATTGAAGATTTATCTGAACTTAATAACAGCCTATCTAACGACAGATATGTACACTTTAACTTAAAAATCACTTTCCTAACAGTGTATTTACCTCAATTTAAATATTGCTTATCAAGCGGTAAACACGAAAAAGTAGGGGAGTTTCATTTATGTCCTACCGACATAAAATTCTAAAGGGATGTAAGAAAAGGGATAGAAGTACTGCGACAAATTTTCTTTCGTTGGGCCTTCAATATTTCTTGAAACAAACTAAAAATTATGATTTAATTATCCTACCTACGTAATCAAAATCTGAAGGTATGAGAAACGAAATTTGATGGTTTCTGGAACGTACTCTAATTCAAAATTATAGGGCTTAACTATGCCCTAATAACTTTCCAACTAGCCTACCTAATTTAGATTTAACTTAAATTAAAGCGACCTACCTCAGTACATACTCTTCTTAATTAATAAACATCTTATCTAACAGTATATATTTACTTCAATTTAAAAATAGCTTACATATAGGTAAATCCTTTCTTTCCCATTGGTATTGGGATATTTTTTGAAACAAATTCAAGCCAAACGTTATTTAATAAAATCCTATGAAGTATAAATATTGTTAATTAGATTGGTTCAATTATTATTTTACAATGTGAGTCCTCTTTCTTCCGAATATTTCGCGTGACTTATGTTATGCCATTTTTAATCCACTGATATACTCACACTAGTTTGTATATTTAAAAAAGATTTGAACTGAAAATTTTTACAACTAGACAAATCTATAACCAGCTCATTCACTGGATCAGTTAAAAAAAAAAAAAAAAAAAAAATTAGGAAAAGAATCCTTAGTAATTGATTTTAAAAGGTGACTTTAAATTGGTATACATTGAGTAATTAATTAATTTGTGATGAATAATTTCGACAACTTTTCTTCGGGCGCCGTGCCCGCTGAAACTTAAATCTAGGCTCGAAATTTTCTGATAACGGAAACTAAAAAATAATTTATAAAGGTGAATCAACTGAAAAAATGAAAATGAAAAATTACGGAATCTGTTTAGAATACACATGGACGACCAACGATCATAAGAATCATTATTTGTACACACGTGCGGAACAACGTTGGTGATACAAGCCGCCAAATTAAAAAAATTAACCTGGTAAAATGGAACGCAAAAAGCATTCCCCATTCGCACCAATATTCACCGCTGATTAATCAAAATTATATTTCCTGAAACAGGTTAGTCACGCGAAAATAGGCCTACCCGATCAGAGACTGTAACTATCCTGTCCGGCCCTACCTACTTATAATTAACACATTATACCAGAAAGTATGCTACCTATCCTACCTATTCCTATGTTTAAAAAATGGCAAAACAAGCACACCAACACACATCACTCCACGGTTCTCTCACAAAAACCCGGGCGTAATATCCTACACTAGAGAAAACGTCTCGGGACGCCTCTGACGTCCGAGTTTTGGCATATAACTTTACACACTCTAACATACGTACCATTTTACTGAAATCGACTGACAAAGGCTAGCGACCATTGCGTTTAACGCGATAAAAACACGGGTCTACCTTTATCTTAAATTAAACTATTTTTAATTGAGAACTAAACTAAACGGTACTTTGGTACTATTTTATTGTAATTTAATCCCTTGCCTTATGATTTCTTCAATATTCATATTTGTTAGCAATAGCTATTCACTGGTTTGACACTGTGTCAAACGCAAGGTATTGAAATATTACACGTATTTTACATTTGCTAATTTTCAATCTTGTAAATTGAAATTATAATTAAAGTTAAAATTGAACTTTATCATAAATACAGTGTATATTCATTGTATTTTAACCATAATCAGCGCCACGCAGGTGACTCGTGATTATAGGACAAAAGGTTAATTTTAAGTCGAATTAAGGATCCGACTTTGATGCATTTACTTTATTGTTCTACTTGATAGTAGATTTGTAATGTTATTAAAGTAAATAAAATTCATAATTAAAGAGAATGAAGTAATTATTTGTGTAAAATTTGACTCTAAACGACGCAATTCCATAGCTTAACTACACGCACAAGGTGGAAAATACGTCGTACTCGATACACTAACGCATTGTCATGCGCTGAGAAAATTTATTATGACTTATGAACTAGGTTCATCGTGCCAATCGCCATTCACCCATTCAAATAGCTCCTAGGCACGTGAACGAGTTCCTGACAATGGACACGGAAAGAGTTAAACCTGAAAATCCTCAACTAAAAAAAAATTATTAGTACATACATCTCATTTCTAACAGACTACTACTCTTTGTTTCTTTTTTTTTTTAATTTTATTTAAAATCAAAATGACTCTACTTTATTACTTGAATTAAATTAAGTTGAATTACAGAAACTCTAAGAAAAGATCAGACAATGGAAAATTAATTTATTTCTTAAGAAAAATTAAATTTTTATCTAAGACTGTAAATAATGGAATAAATGAGTCTATAAGTTAAACATTAAATGAAATACCCTTAGATGATTTCTTTGTCAAAGCACATTTTCAAAAACACAAAAATTTCAATCCTGTTGCTTTGACTCTGAAATCTACCATACGCGAAATGTCTTCTTGTATATTAAATTTCATATTATTTTCGTACAGAAATTAGTAACAAGAAATATTAATGTTTTTTTACCTCAAACTGTACAGAAATTTTCAAATTAAATATAATGAAATAAATCAAATGCTTCGATACTACTGTTAAATAGAAAATGAAGTTAAAAAATAATCAATTATGCATAATATTATTTTATACATAATATGATTTATTCTAGATATTATATAGTATCACACAAATAACAATACAACTAGAAATCATCGTTATGCAATTATAATAATTATAATTATAACAATTCCGAATGTAACGAAGTCGGAGGGTATCCGACTTCTACACTATGAAACGTACTTGAATAAAATCATTGCACAAATAATGATTAGAACATTCGACTACTGAGAGATTTCATTTATTTATACAAATATTTATATGAACGTTCTAATTTTTCTAAATATAAAAAAAATTGGCAGTCTTTTATTTTAATTAATCAAATGCTTAATACAAAAAAAGAACGCGATGTACAAGAAGCCCTAACCATACCTAATAAACAAAACAAAGAGAATACAAATAATGTTAGCTACTCATGAGTATAACGTATACCCATAGCTACTATGCTCCCAAGAAATTTACATAATACAACTAGTCACCCGTGCCAATTCGGATCTTTCATCCTACGACATGATTGAGTGACCGAAGGAACCACAACGCGTACGACTCACCAATTGATACGATGTCATCTTGTCAAGAGGAAGTCGTCCTGTCATAGAGAAATCGTCCTGTCATGGAGAAATAGTCCTGTCATCGGGAAGTCGTTCAATCAAAAGAAAGGCATCTGTTAACATAAAAAATAATTACTCTAAATAAAATAATTTTATTTCAAAATAAGAACATTATTTCCAAATGGTTTATTTACCAAATATTTGATTGTTTCAAATACAAATTTGGTTAAAAAATTATTTATAAAAGAAAAATTTGATTTCATTAATTGTCTGAATAAAATATTATTTTGATAATTCTCATACCTGCTCACAACCAGGGGAAGGTATCATGAAGTCATCTATCAAGCCCATGGATGAAAATGAAAACTGAAAATCTTTAAAGAAAACACAGAATATTATTCTTCGTTCCTAAAGTCATGGGTTTGATTATTTAGAATTTTTTATTTTAATACAGAAATGAAAATTTAGAACTTTCTAGATTTTTAATAGTCTTTGAAATCCTCAATAAATGAATAAAAAAAAATTCAAGCTAAGTATAAATTGCAAACTTAATTAAAGCATACAATACAAAGATACTTACAATGTTGGCCTCTGAAGCTGCGCTAGATTCCAGGCAGGCACTGATTCTACTACCGGTAGCGAATATTTTTAATCAAATAAAAAAAATTAATAAATAAGAGATTATTTAAACACGACCGTATAATTATAATCGGCGAACAAACGCTGACTCTAGTTTCGCGTGTAAATGTACTTGATACAATTTTTGCGCAACAGCACTGACTTTAATTCACTAATTGACTACTACAATTAATTTACGTAGAGCTACTATGCTCTAATAAATAATCAAAAATTTTTATAAAACAAAGACTGACCCTACACACCGCATTGCACACGGCCATAAAGCTGTACAGAAAGAAAATGGCGAGGGATAATTCCAAACTATGATTTTAAATTTGTAGTTATTGAGCATTTGTTTAAAAATAATACTGGCTTTTGTAGATCTATTTATATATTATTACTCATTTTTCATTAATAAAACTATTATTTCAACGTTATAAAAATAAAGTTCTGTACAATTATCAAATTCGAAATGAATGCAAAAAATAAAATATTATTCATGAATATTGCAAGTACTTTTTGTAATATAACTGATTTGCAAAACTGTGAGAACTGTATTGTAAATATTCGTCGTCGAAGTATTAATTTGTTCATATTTTCTAAGTGTAAACTACCATACGTTCTATAAATTCTCGAGAATGCTTACAAAAATGAAACTTTTTTTGTAGATACGCACAGATGGCGTGATATACTATAGCGCAACTTTCGAGCGTAGGTTTGCTCCAAGGATTGTTTATGTTTGCAGTTCGGACTGCTCCGTGTAGTTAGTGAAGCTATTGAAATATGATACTTAACGCTACAAAAACATTCATGACCGACACGCAACAAAATGTGCATCCTTCCAATCTCTCGTTAATACTTAATAAAATTTCAAAAGATCTCTAAAAAAAGTCGAAATTATTACTGTTAAATTATCATGGATTCTACTTTAAAATATAGATTTCAATAAAGAAACGAGCTACTTAATAATTTTGAAACAACAAAAACGAACGATTTAATATTTATAAACCAAATAAACGATAGGTTTAATCTTTCCCTTTTTCATCTTAATATTATTACCAAACTATGAAATTATTAGTTCTATTATATTACATAATTATTACGAAAACATAAATTACGTATCNTTTTTTTATTTCAAACTGAGAATTCCGAGAATCACTTTCGCTTGAAAACTAAAATATATAATACAGGGTGTCCCAGAAAGGGTGTAAGTCCCTTTAAGGGGTTGTTTCTGGGGTGATTCTAAACAACTTTTTCCTTTGCGAAAATGTCAAATTCGGCTTTGTTAACGAGTTATTAACGAAAAACACTGACCAATCACAGAGCGAGTAAGACGGCTGGGCGTCAGCGGGAGCGTTGGATTCCACGCCGCGCTTGTCTTTCTACGAGCAACTCAGAATGTATCAAACTGACTGTTGACGAATGTTAAACAAAAGTTATATCGAATAAACTAATTAATTGTTATTCGTGTGGAACAAATAAATTGAGTTTATTCGATATTCCTAATGGATAATGAACAAATCAACGAAAAGTAATTGAAATTTATTAACGAATAGAATGAAATTCTCTTTTCTAATAAAAATTTATTCAAATAACATCAAACACTATTATTGATCATAAATCTTAACCATAGTTCTTTAATAGTGTTTAATACTGTCGTTTAATTTTATTTTTATTGTTTCAATACGATATTTGATAATAATAGTGATTATAAATATTTAATAATGGGTAATAATCGTTTAATAGTTTCGCTGAAATGATTTTTTATGAAGAGTTTGAAGAACACAGCCAGGAATAAGTTACAAGCCTCGTTAAATTAGAAAAGAATAATCGAAAATTTGAATTAAACTCACCCAATCAACAAAATATTCACCTGCTGCTTGGAAATACGCATCATTGTGTCACAGTACCGATCTTGACCTTTGACGGACGATTCGGCTTGTGGTGTAAAACAACCACAAATACAAACAACCATCTCTAACCTCTAATGCGAGCTTAGAGGTTACAGATATTTTGTATAAAAAACTTATAAAATATTTCTTCAAGTTTAGATGTACAGGGCGCAAGATTTTTAGTGTAAAAATTTATATGTGAATGTAGTAAAAGTACATGAAAGTAAAAATTAGTAAAATATAATTTAAAGGATAAATAAATAAATAAAAATAAATAAATTAGTCGAACAATAAATAAAATAAATAAATGGCTAAATAAGTAAGTGACTAAAAACGCCACGGACGTTAATGAGCATTATGGTCCAACGTATGTAAAATATCCTTGTGTTATAGGGCCATTCGTTACATTCCACAGTTTCTTCTCCTTTCTTTCTTTTATCATGAATACCTTCTTGATGAAGACTTTCGTGCGTAGACAGTATTTCCTTTCGCGAAATTTCTGTAGAATGTTTTTCGGGGAGAAACCGCCTATTGCGAATGCAAGTTCTTTCCTTTCAGCGTCCTATTGTTGACACGTGAAAATGGTATGTTCTACGTCACCCGAATCAACAGAGCAGAACCAGCAGGTACTGCCACTGCAGTTTTCTATTTTGGCCAGGTGAGCGTTGAAGCAACGGTGCCCCGCTAATGCTTGAGTCAGGTGATAGTTTAGCGCCGGGGGGTCCCAGCCAGTCAGTCCCGAATTTTCGGAATCAGTTCTCCTGCCAGTCGATCATGGTACGGAGTCTGACCTCCTTCCTTGTAGTTTTTTTCTTCAACATGGCGGCACTCTTCTTCATCACCTTGCGGATGGAAAGGCAACTGGCAAACATACAAAGTAGCTGAGATAGTTCTATAGTCCCTTGCGACCCCCAACAGGGAACATTTTTACATCGCATGCAAATAAGTCCTCGGTTTTTCGAAATCCACGGCTAAGCCCACGCCAGTGACACCTATAATAGGACAGATTCAATTATTCTGTAGTAAAGCATCCTGGTTTTATACCCGGCACCCCAGGTATTAGCTAGTATCCTGTCCAAGGAACGCGCGCTTGAAAGCGCGGTTAGGCTGTAGGTACACATCGAGGTACCTAACCGCCGTAGAAGGTTCGATGGTCACATTTCCGTGTGTAAAGGCGAGGTCAGGCCTCAGTTTCTTGCCAGATAGAAGGATAAATTCCGTTTTATTCTTTGCCAATTCTAGGCCGTTCTTGTCGAATCATAGTTCAATGACTCGTAGAGCTTGGTACGGTCTCTCCAACATCGTTTCAGGGTGTCTGTCGTTAATTATTAAGGCGACGTTATCGGCGTAACCAACTATCTTACATTCTTCCGATATTTTCAGCTTGAGGAAGTCGTCGTAAAGAAGATTTCGAAAAATCGATCCAAAGACTGACCCCTGGGCAACTCCAACGCAGACATTAATCCGCTTCCAACGTGCCCCTGATCTAAAGAGGATCTGCCTGTCCTTCGGGTAATTCCTCAGCGTTTGGATCATCCTGGGGGAAGCCCTGTTTCATTGCAGCTACGATTATCAAATCACAGCGAAGAGTATTAAATGCGTTACGCGCGTCGAGTGTAATCAACAAACAATGCTTTCCTGCGTTTTTAGCACCGTCTCGTGCCGCAAGGACGGACAGAATTGCGACTACCGTGGATCTCCCTCTAGTAAAACCAAATTGGTTACTGGCGAAGGCTCTGAGCCCGATTAGGACTTTTAGAAGTTTGCCTTTCACTACGTACTCGTATGCCTTCGCTAGACTCGAAATTATACATCGAAAGCGGTAGTCCGAAGGTTTAGCAGCTTTTTTTATTTTAGGAATGTGGACCAAGCGGCTGATTTTCCATTCGGCAAGGAAAATTCCTCCCTCGTAGCATGCGTTGAAAAGCTTGGAAATATAAGCGACGCTCTTTTCGGCAAGAAACTTTACCGCCTTAGCTGGGACTCTATTCGATTCACAGGCCTTACCACGTTTTAGGCTTTGGCAGCTTCGAGAATATCACAAGATGAAACGTTTTCTTGTTCCTTGACAAAAGCTATTATAACCTGCCTCTGGGTACCCGTACACGGGGCAGGTCAAATGACAAAATATAAGGTAACCGCTTCCTCGATGATCCTCTCCACCAGCATCGGTGCAGAGGCCTTACCGTTGATGTTCTTGATCACCATCCGATACGGTTTCTCTCAAGGGTCTTTGTCCATAGTATCAAGGAGGTTCTTTCACACCTCATGTTTCGCCACTTTAATCGCCAGATTTAAGTCTCGTTTATGTCTCTTGTACTTGGTCCGAAGTTTCTCGATTATATCTATATTAGACCACCTCTTAAATGCCCTCTGCATCCTCCTCCAGGATCTGTGACAGAGTACGGAATGCCTAGATCTCAGGATTCAATCACGGGACCGCTTTGTTCCCTCGGAGAGCTTGAGGTGGTGGCTTTGTGGTGGCGGAGATCAGCCTGATGTAGAGAATGGGCGTATTCCTCATTTTCCAAAGCTCGTAACATCGCGGTAAAAGTGTCAAAGCAAACCTTCCTTAACCACGAGTAATCGGAGACGTCTTCCCCACACAGTCTAATCGGAAACTCAAAAGTATGCATGACATATTTGTGGTCAGATCCAGTATGTGTGCCCAGAATCGAGCTGCTCTTCGGTAAACGGAAAAGACTCCTGTTGCTGAAGGCAACGTCGATTTTAGACCCGAAGTTATTTCTCTAAGGTGTATTTAGCTCTACTATTGAGAGGGGCCAGGTCGTGTTTCGCCAGTGATTCCTCGACTACCTCACCTCGGGTGTCCAGTGGATCGAATGACCAGTATAGTCTAACCCAATTATAATATAATTATTCTTCACATTATCCTACGCCATCGCTAATCTCTAGACACCACCATTGAAACTAGGCCATCTTAGACTAGAACAGATCGCTACGGTGATCGACCCAGGACTTCCTATGATTAGATAACGATGACGTTTGTTTAAACTCCTCGTACTTTCTGACCTTTTGCATGGTGTAACAATCTCCTCTCAAGAATTTCGTTAGGATATACGGCGCTAGAAACTTACAATTCATCGCAAACTTGAAGCCCGGTTGCGCTTCAATCCTTTGAGTGACCACCAATTTATCGATCTGGTGTTGCTGGTACTTCCCTTTCCAATTGTAGGTCTTCCTATTTTCATCTGTATCTCGGTAGTAGCTTTCATGGCTTTCTACTTAACTCGTTTCGATTTTCATTGAATACTCACATCCATTCGTCTTGCAGTACTTCCTTTATCAGCGGATCTTCTAACAATTTCATGCAAGTCTCGTACATGAACCGGAATTCAAAGAAGCCATTCTTCCGTTTTGAGTTTTATAATTTTGTGATCAAGGAAATGAGGATCTAGTTCACATGTTTTGATTGTCCATTCCCTCTACGGTACATTAGTGGTTACCGTGGTGTACTCTATTCGTTTTTGCTGCGCCTAAACTCTGTACCTGTATCAAAAACTAGTCTCCTTAGGTTTCCAAATATTCCTACTTGCTTTTTGAAATGGAATATAACTTCTGCGGAATCCGTGGATTTAGTGGCATACAGCTAAACAAATTTAGTGAAGGCATTTATGGCGACCAAGATGAATTTGTACTCCTGTCTTGTTAATAATATCAGACTGTCTCAGGCAACGCAAAAGCTGCACTTGAATCAAGTGCAGCGTGCCCGAGGCGATGAACGGTGGCGTAAATCGCCACTTAGCTTTCACATAACCAACATACGAGTCTGCAAAAGACCGAGCTACGCGCTGGTGACTCCACCTCCTTCTGGTCCCCGCTGGGCAACGTTTCGCCGGTAATCTAGGAGCTTGTTCCTTGATTCCCGACCAAACGCCTAAGCCGCTCACCTCCTGTATAGAACGGTCTATTCTCCCTATGATCCTTAAGTGGTGAAGGAAGGGTTTTTCCAAGTCTCTCGCACACAACATCTAAATATGCGCGTGACTGATGTCAATGGTTTATAATTGCTAGCTAATATCTATGGGCATAGACGAAAGCCTCGGCATCGTACAATCAGCCACGAGGCTCGCGAGGCTAAACCGACACTCAATGTTAATAATATTGGGCTTAAATGGTTGATCTGGTATGTATACTACCGTCCGTAAGTATTTGACCACTTTCAGTTTATCTATGACGTACAAAATATATTTGAAATAAAACGTTTCAACGTAATTTTTACCACAGTATTTTTCATTTACACTCGCAAAAAGATCATGTTTCTATGTCAATCGTATAAATTTATATTTATTCTAGTTAGGGGTATTTACATTAAAACTTTGATATAAATTTTTTGATCCAATTCCACCAAGTGATCAAATACTTATGAATGGTAGTGTACGTACAGATACGTCTACTTTTTGAGCGTATAGCAACCTTTCTTGCTCACCATGTTTTTTTTTTTTTTATATGTGATTCATGTGCATAATCGGCGACCAATGAAACACTGTTCGCATTTTAAACAATCTGTACCATAAACTCAAGATACTTTAGTTTCGAATGAAACCATTCTTGAGCTTCCCCGCGTAACCATGGCTCTTTCAATATCTTTCAAGCGCCGTCTGATAAGTTACATTGCATTCTTTTCAAAATCTTTATCTGTTTCTTCCATTTCTCATAGGAGTCGCCGGTTTCATGAAAAATATTCGCTAACTTTAACATCAACGACAAATCTACCTACCGCGCTTCGTCCTGCATCGACACTTTAGACTGCTGTCGAACAGGTTGCGCCTCATTTATTCGCAACATTATTTTTCGCTGTGCGAGTTGCAGCTTCTTCTCAATCAATTTATTTTCCTTTTTTATCAGATCTATCTTATGTGACCTGCATCTAGCTTCTTCCTCTTCGGTGCATCCCATCCGTAGCAAACAACCTCCTATCCACATGCTTTTTGTTAATGTCTCGTACCATCAAAAACATTGTATAAGGATTATTTTTTGTGGTTTATAGGTAGGGGCCATTACACGCCAAATCCATCACTTCCTGGAAGCATATCTTTCGATTTTGTTGAAACTGTAGTGTGTTGTAGTCTATGTGAAAAAATTATGGGTTTATGTCATCGTTTTGCTAACTTCCAAATTATTAACAAATTATAACATATTGAAAATCACGAAAAAACGGGTTTTAACAAAACATGGTTATACAAATGAATTTTTTTTATCCTGGAAACCATATTTATGGAGAAAATTCTTTTTTTAAGTCGAATCGTAAAAGATGGAACTTTCTAAGTATATTTTTAATATTGTCGTACATACCCCTTCTCAATATAAAATTTGTAAATAAATTTTTATTTTGTAAAAACAAACCCTTACTCATGTTTTTAAAAATCTGAAAAAAAATAAGTTATTTCTTGAATATTTCTCGATTGGTATACCGAATTTCATTAGTACTATTTCATAATTATCGCCAGGACGGAGGTTCAAAGGTATTCAGGTACCGTCTCAATGCGTCGCGCGGACAGCAATTCACTGCCGCGCTAGATGCGATTGACGCTGGTTAGATATTACAATGA
>SMSQ01019351.1:0-21551 GCA_019453375.1 Ctenoplectra terminalis | reverse complement strand
GAAAAAGAGAAAAACCGAACGAGGCTAAAATCGTGACGTTATCTGCAAGAATAACCTGAAAGAAAAAATATTTTAATTGTGAGAAGCCAACGTTCAAAGAATTAGAGATAGTACTTTATAAATGTCCAAAATGCTCTATTTTCTTCAATTTTGAAAACATTGAAATGAAACTCGGATGGAATTCACTTCTTTAACTCTTTCGCTACGAAAAAATTTATACACCTGGGACTCTTTTTACGCGGTTGTGTACCGTGTAAAAAAAAAAATGTTAGAAATTAAAGTACTTTATTCTGAACATACATACTGTTCGCACACGTGGGTATCGCTACTATTCTGTACCAGAAATAAAAGAGAAACGAGCCGTTGCGTTTGATGCGTTACATCACGTGTCTAATTAGTTTACGCGCTGCCGTCTAGCTGGCCGATTTGCAATAAAAAGTCCTGACACAATTGATTTGCAGCAATGTACAAAACTTGTGTTGAACAAAAGCAAACCTCGGTGTGAAAATAAATAAACAAAACGTGTGAAAATATGATGCAAAAGTAAGTAAAATCGTTAAAGTATTAATAAAACGTGATAAAAAAAAAAGAAAAAAAATCCTATAACTATAAAGAAAAACTTGTTAAATAAACCGTGTAAAAGTTTTAACAACGTATATTTGAAAAAACGTGTAAAAGTGAATCGTCTAAAAAACAGTACCCCGTAAAAAAAGTCCCACGTGTATATACACCCTCAGAATTTAAGTTTTTATTCGTTAAAAACGTACATGTACGCCTGTATAGCAGATAACAATATTTATTCTCAATTATAAATATAATTCCGTAACTTATTACACGAAGTACCTAAATTTTTATATCTATTTTTCTGGAATGAATAAAAACTGTCTCAATCTGTATCTGAAGTTCTGTTCGGTTCTAAGGGTGCCACGGCGAAAGGGTTGAATGTAAAATGTATTTAAATCGATGCACCCAAAGAAGGCTTAAAATAATTTCACGTCTTATTACACCTACCCTCCCAATTGCGGTTTCGAACGTACAGCGTATCATTAAGTTAACCAACCACGGCAAAATACGTTCCATAACCATGGAATACAAATGGCGATCGCGCGAGTGAAGGTGCCAGGTCAGAAGATGAAACGTCAGACTCTTTCAGGGACAATTTCTCCGCGTCCAAACCGGTCGACACGTTTGACAGTAATCTCAGCGAGCTTTGCGCGGTTCTTTCCCCTTTCCTCTAGCCTCGAAGCTGCACTTCACGATGTGACCAATCACGAGCAAAATCCTGTTTCCCGTGTTGAGAACCAGACCTGGTTCAATTACCCGATTCATTCCTCGTCGATCAACCATGGAATTGGCGTATGGAACGGGTGTCGATTTGTCAAATTCTTCGTTAAACGAAATTTAATTGAATCATTCGCTAAAACCATGCATAATCCTTTCCTATAGCACCGAATTATTTTTATTTTCACTCGTTACTCATCGTATGACCTACTCAAATTTTTATAATATATTATACTGTATTTCTGCAGTGTTTCTAAATTAAAAAAATAAAAAAATAAAAAAAACAACAAATAAGAAAAAGCAGCTATAATCGTAATTTCATCGCGTTCTTGCAGAAAACGCTTTATCGAATCTAATAACTTGCATACCTCTGGCATTTATTTTATAAAATTATGTAGACACGCTCGTACGTTGTTTCAAAAAGCAAATGGCCATGTATGTTCGCGAAATTTAGTTGAGTGTAAAGAGCGACAAAGAACTCGAACGCTAACCTACAAAGGACAGCCACATTCTGTGCGAATAAAAAGAGCTCTCCGACTAATTCGTAATTGAACGTACGAGCCAGAAGCTTCGTAAAAATTCATTCAACCTCTGTTTTTCTTCGCATTTTCACCGCGTTCATCCCGCTGTCCATTGATCTTGCGACACGCTCGTTCATTTTCGTTCCCGTCAGACTGGTTAGAGGAGGATGAGGGGGAGACTTCCCATGCCTCTGGTTTCCGCTTCCTGACACGAGCCTAGTTCCGTCCTATGATGCCCAGCCACACGTACGAATAAACAATGCCTCGTCCGGCGTCGCGAATAATATCGACAACTGTGTACAAACGCGGTGTTAATAAAACAAGAAAATGAATAAAACGAGAAATTCTCGTATACGGAAATTATACGATAATTATTCCTATGAAAAAGAAAAAATGTTGCTTTTAAACTATGTAAAGAAAAAGAGTTTAAAAAAATCAGTTTCCTTCTACTGGGGACATTTACCGTCAAAAAATGCGAAAATTGAAATATATAAAGGTTAAATCAAACTGATCAACGTAAAATGGTACAAAAAACCGGAACCAATATTTCACAGTTGTGTTTACGTTGGTCTTTTGTTTCCCCGGTAGATTTAAATATTTGACGATGTTCCTCTTTTTATTTTTTTATTTTTTTATTTTTCTCTTTTTTAACAGCAAAGTATTCAATATCCTCGAAACAAAAGTATTAATAAATCGTGATTACAAAATCGAACGGAATCAAGATTTCTACTCATTACTGTGTTCTTTTTTTTTCGTTCGTTTCAAAGGCAAAATTTCTACTCATTCCTGTGTTCTTCTTTTTTCGTTCGTTTCAAAGGCAAAATTTCTACTCGTTCCTGTGTTCTTCTTTTTCCGTTCGTTTCAAAGGCAAAATCGATACGGAAAAATAAATAAATAAACAAATAAACATGATTCAAATCCCGAAACACTGGAGCGGTAAACGAGCGAGACGAAACGAGATTCGAGGATCACAACACGTGCCGGCAATCTTCGGTTATTACCGCGTTGCCATCTCGAACAAAGTAACGTAACTCCTTCCGATTTCCGCTTCCCACGGTTCGTCCCCGTTTTCTCGAGAGTCAGAAGTTGCACGCTCGTAAATTCATCGGTCCTCGATCGAGTTACTCGAAAGTCGAGGATGCGTCCAGGACTCGTCGATCCGTACCAATCACCGCTGCTCCGATCCTGTTTCCTTCCTTACTTCCTCGGCCACCCTTCTTCGACCATCCCTCTAGACTATATACGACGCCATATTTTAGCAGCGGAGTCGAACGCAAGCACGAATCGTTTTGGATTTCGTATGCATGTGTTGTGTTATAGTGTAAGGGTGTAGCGGAAGCCAGAAAGATGGTTGACGGAAGACGAGATCGGGAAGGGAGCAGGGCGCGTCGACGAAACGCTTCGAAATAGAAAGAGGGAGAACCAGAGGTCGGTGGTGTTTTGTATACGAAGCTTGGTCTCACCGTTTCGCATATATTTTCTATTCGAAGTAGGTTTCTTAGAATATTCGACGTTCTCACTTCTTATTTCTTTTTATGGGTGCGCCCTGTTCCATGGATTCCTTAACCCCTCGCGCTACAATTTAGCCGGGCAAAATCCAAGACAGAAGTATAGCGGTGGTTGTTTGACGAACGCTATTGCGAAAATTGTTTAAGTTTCAGCTCCTATTTTCACTAGTTGTTATCTAGAAATTTAACACAACGAGTTTCACTGGTGATATTCATATTTAGTCCGAAACTGTGACCACGAGTCTCACTCATGATATCGTGTTTGGCCTGAAATTGTGATCACGAGTCAGACTCGTCGAAGTACGGTAAAGAGTTCATCCATATCGACGAAAAATGCTGAGGATTAAATTTCCTTACAGATAGGAGAATCGAGACTGATATTCCCTATTTTAGCCGAATGAAATTAATTAACCCTTTGCACTCGAGAGGTGACTCTCACTCACCACTTGGATTAATGCAGCCACTCGAATCGCGTATAATGTAATTATTTTATTTCAACTTTTCGTGTATTTTTACATTATACAGGACCTAATATTGAATCTTAAGCTTGGTAAATTCGTGCGATATTTTAAAAAGCACTCGTCAAAGTCAATTCTCTGTTCCTCGCGATAAGTATTGCAAAAATGTGTCTTTCGAGTGCAATTAATATCTACGTAATTCATAAAAGAGAAAAGGATAGGAAGGACGTTTCGTCCGACCAGTGGACTCGTCAGTAAAGCATCCTAGCAGTGCCTTAGACGCGGGAATACTGACGTTAGGAGAGAGATCGATATAAGCGCGAATCGTACGGTTCTCGAGGACTCGCGGAAAAGTCGGTGTTAGTGAAATCCCTCTGGCGTCGGAGCGTGGAATGGTCGCCACGATATATTTTGCCCCGCGCTATGCCAAAAAATTGATCGCAACATCAGAATGCGGGCAAATTCCATTTTTCAATCACTGTCTTTCAACCCTCCCCGGTGGTTCCTGTTTTTCGCGCGACACTGTCGGTACACGGTGTATCTGGCCGCAGGCGTAGGCTCGAAGAAAGAAGCTACGATGATCGAGAGTGGAGGCGCGATTATTGTTCATCGGCTGTGAACGTTCGATAGGGGGACCGAAAGCTGGCCGTGACAAAAAGGAGCGCGACGAGACATCGATGTGACAGCGAAACGAACGAGCAAAAACTGTGCTGCAGAAATGCGAGAAACGATCGTGCTTCCCTTTTTTGCCGCCACTTCTTTTTCGCGCAGCCCGCGAGCCGTGCTCGCTGGATCAACGATGATCGCGAAACGTCGACAAGAAACTAATGACAACTACTGTTCCTTCGAGGGAACTTGAATAATAGTAGCTGTCTCCGACGCGTCGTTTCTTTCGTTGTCATCGCTTCTTGAAACGAGTTCGGAAAGGGGTTGTATGGGTTGGAGGAAAGGGGTAAGAACGATGCACGCTAATAGCGACCGGGTTAATCTTAGCCATTTTTCTAGAGAATGGTATCGCGACTACGAGGATGGACGGACACGTTTAATACTGTTTTGCAACGATCAATTTCCGGTTAAGCTATCCGGAACAAAGGTTGGAAAATCCTTGATTTCGAGCAAGTTTCCCTTCATCGTTGATCGACCAGCTGGGGGCGGGGTGATTAATAATAGCATAATTTTTTGGTTTCTCTGAGTGGTTGTGTATCTGTAATTTCTCTTGTTTCGCTTCTTTGCAATTTTTGATTCCTTCTTTCTTTTGATTAACTAAGCAATTTTTGTTGGGTAAAATTCATTGTGAAATTAACCCTTATTGGATTTGGGTCAGATTTGACCTGACAATGCAATTTTTTTGTATGTGTCGCATGACACTATAATACGTAATATTTTAGTTGTAGTGCTCGAGGATATAGTGTCTTTCTTTCTTAGTTAGATATTAAGTATATCAACCCCTATTCGGAACCATTCTCGTATTAGGCAACTTTTCTGTGACCATATTAAGAAGAAACGGAAATGTCTTTGAATGGAAGTGTCTTTCCATATTTCTGTTTGTTTCTTTGTCTTTTTTTTTTTTTTCTTTTTTTTGTTCTATATGTTAATGTTGTTAATATGGAGTAGTGTATTTTGGATTAATTAAAATGGTAAACGAGCAGTGAAATGATACTGAGAATTAAGTTCTCGTTTTACCGTATCGAGAGTGAATGCATCAATTTTTAAGCTTCAGATTATCACTGTATGATTGTATCATCAAATAATCTCGCATCGTAGGTCATTGGGCTCGTGATAAAATATTATGATGTTGCTTTTATTACGTCAACTATCACAAGGTTTAAAATTATACGAAATAATTTATAATTGACAAGCATTGATATATTACGGTAATATCGGCATGAAATGTTTCAAGTTACATATTTAATGCGTGATTTATGTTCCTATTTGTAAATTGATCTCATATTAATTTCACTGCAACACCTTGGAACATGTATCTGTAATTATTTTCGAGCTACAAATACCCCGTTACTAAAAAATTCCGCAGCTATTTCTGTCTTTTCTCTTAAATCGTACCAACGAATTAATTAAAATACAAAGTTTCTACAAGAATACCATTGCTTACGCATCTGTACCATTATCTGTGTTTTAAATTACCAATTTTATCCTCATCTTCTACAACGAAACAAATTTCAACACCCCCGTCTAAAACTATTAAATCATTCCGCAAGCAATATCGTTTTTTTAACTCTATTTTCTAATGCAAATTATTAATACATACATTCATTTTTCATCATAAATCTATCGACTATTGTTTTCTACAATTGTACCTTATTCTTCACATAATTTTTAGATTCCTCCTTCAAAAAATGTTGGACGCTTCAAATTAAACATCTCTGTCGAATTCGTATATTCTACTCTGCTAATATCCTGAGGATATTATTAAGTGGTGCTATTTCTGGTTGGAATTTGCAAGTTTATTGGAAAAAATGTTTCTTAATTCTGCTTTAACTTTTATAATGTCACGCTTGCATTCGATCGCTTGCATTTTCACTCTGATAAAGATTGTCACTCGATCCACTCTTCGTTCGCACTTTACTCTGCCCAAAAACACTCTCCGTTCGCACCTTAATCTTTCCTGACACTTCGCTCGGCCCAAATGCTCTTTCCTAACACCTCGTTCGACCCGAACACTCTTTTCTCGCTACAATATTGCAGGATGCGGTGGCGTGTGCGAGAGCGCGTGTTTTGCCGCGTGGCGATCGAGGTGGACGCTTCTCGAAATTTAACCTTCTCGAACCCTCGAGAACATTCGCAGCGTGGCATGTTGTGGCGGATGTTCGAGAGGATTCGCGAAGCATCCGGAAAGTAACAAAAGACAATCGATGGGACGCGTGTGAAAAGAGCGCCTCTCGTCGACTCGGGATTGTGTGAAAACCTATGCCATACTGTGCGTGGAGTCGTCCTGCCGTTGCGTCGTTGTATTTCATATTTCTTTTAACACGTTGACTGCCGCGCGCATTTTACGTGGTTTGCCCGTGGCGCCAACACGAATTTCTTATTATGCGATTATGTTGAAAAAAATATGTATATTTTCCCTGTATTAATAAAATTATTTTTACATGTCCTGTATGGCATTAATTTTTTCAAACCATTATAGTAACAGTGGTATTATTTTCAAATTTATCAGTATCGATATTTATTCTAATTGTGTATTTTACTATTGGCCGCGTCGCCGGTCACCGGTGGTTCCATGGCGGTCAACGTGTTAACCCCTTGCACTACCATTTAGTCGGACAAAATCCGGGACGAGAGTGTAGCGGCCAGCGCTCGCTGAACGTTACTATCAAAATTGTTTAGGATTAGCCTTTATTTTCATTAGCCGCTTTTACTGGAAATTTGACACCATGTCTCACTCGTAACATTCATGTTTGACTCGAAACTCTGACCACGAATCTCACTCGCGATATTTATGTTTGATCCGAAAGTGTGACTACGAGTTTCCACGAAATTGTGATCGCGAATCCCACTCGCGATATTTATGTTTGATCCGAAAATGTGACTACGAGTTTCCACGAAATTGTGATCAGACTCGTCAAAGCATAGCAAAAGGTTAAAGACTACTGTCATTCTTTTCAATCCCACCATATTCTACGCCGAAAGTTATCGTAAAGGAACGATATTACTTATGGAATGACCTAATAGAAACACTTAGAAGTAATCCCACCATATTTCATACCGAAAGTTATCGTAAAGGAACGATATTACTTATGGAATGACCTAATAGAAATCCTTAGAAATAACAAAGATTCCATTCTAATTCTTTGAAGTCTGTTCTCCAAAATGAAAGATTCACAATTTCAAAAGCACGCCACTATCAACACATCCTACATCTTCTCTTCTCATCTCCACGTTTCTCCGCACCGGTTTTTATTCACGCGTGCAGCCTAAAGCTGTTCATTAAAGCGCCTTCGTCGCGACGAGGCGGTAATTTCCGCGCCACGGTCCTAGGCTTATTAATTTTCTCTTCCATCAACGACTAAGAAACAGCCACGGCCATAATTCATCGCCTAAGACGAAGCCGCTACCCACGCGATATAATTTGCACGAAGAAAAAGAGAGGTTTCTGGTTGGCGCGAAATTTAAACGCGCCAACCCTGTCGTGTTACCTGAGATACGAGACCTTTCGAGATATTCGATCGATTCAATATCCTGCGAATAATTCACGGTATCTCATGGAAAATATTACACCTCTCTGCCACTATATTTCCAATGTCGATTTCTCCTCGCTGAAATTACGCTTGAATATTCGCGTCCTCTCCGTGGCGTAATCGGGACCCGAAAATGATCGCGGCCGTTTCGCGATTTCAATCGCATTGACACGCGTAAATCTCGCTTTAGATGCGTTCGTGCATCGCTTCGCGAGTTTTACGGCTCGCAGGAAGACGTTTAATGATAATTTATGGGATTTAATATATATCTGATTGCGGAAAGCTTTGATTTTGTTACACGTTTTGTGCTTTCATCGGTCTCTGTGCTCGTTTCTTTTTTGATACCGGTTTGACGCGAAATGATTGGGCCGTAACGAAGGTAAAATTTTTGGAAAATTAAAAAGTTAATTTCTTTCGACTCGACTCGTAAAATGAACTACAAACTTGTTCCCATATTTTCATCACCCATCCTCGGCAAAAAAAAAAAAGAAAATAAAGTAAAGAAAGAAAAGTAAGCAAAGCTACAAAAATGAGATTGAACAAAGAGAGTCAAAGAAGAACATTAACCCGGACGCGACAATATTTCTCGCTGTACGGTCAGAGACGTACTTCCGCTGGCAGCCGGAAACTGCATCGGACAGCGGGCTCTTGCAATCAAATTTTCTTATTTAAAGTTGAGCGTGTGCACGGTCTGGTGTGTCCCTTTCGCGATAACGGACGAAAGTTTGGCGCGTGCCTCGTGTCACGTCGTCATTGTGCCTCGATGCTGCCTGTAAGCCACGCCGCGTTTCATTAAAACTTACCGCCAGCAAGGGTGAGCGAAGGAGGAAATGTGAATCCAGTTTACGGAAGTCCAGCGAAGAACTACGTAAGACGTTGTTAGCCGTTTCAAAAGTGTCGCGAACGTTGTATACTAACGCGTTAAATTTGCTTGGTTTGATGTTGGCATTTATCACGGTCCTCAAATTTTTGGCTCCACGAGAAACTTTGTTGAATTTAGTTAATAAGAAAAGATGAGACAGAGCTCGAATTAAGTAACTGGATGGTTAGTACGAAAATTGCGAAATTAAGAACGAAGGATGAAAATTTCCTTTTTTCGTGTGTGATGGAATCACGAAAGCAGAAGGAAAATTAACGAAGCTCGCAAAATTTCTAAACTCATCAAAATTCTACCAAAAATTGTGAGCTACCAATGTTGATAATTAACCTGGATATAAACGAACAATTAACAGGGTTGCTGACGAATTCTGATATCGAAGCAACGTTGAAGCAAAAACAAAAAAAATAATTAAAAATTGTGGGTTCGTATTCTGGTGTATATCGAAAATAGTTTTACAAAACACGAAACAGGAATATAAAAAACCGCTATCGTTGACCGAATTGCAGAAAGTTCATCAGTTGATTGCACCTTTTTTGCGAGAAACGAATGGAACCGTGCCAACGAATATCCCTAATTTACGAATGGAACGGTCGTGCGTTAATTTGTTGTCTTAAAGGAAGAAAAGAATGAAAGGGCGAAAAAGAGTAAGAATAGGGAGCAAAAGAAAAACATAATTACGAGGATGACGTCTTATTAATTACCAGACGATAACGGGTGTCGCTGGCTGCTAAGTGAGCCCGTTTTAATTCACTCACCCGCAGCTGCTTAATTAGCAGCCGTACCATCAGATCAACCGGAAACTTCGTCGACAAATTGCTTGCTTCTTACGCCCCAGAAACTGCATCGTCTAGGTGGTGGAACGTTACTCGTCAAAGAGAACTCTCTGTGAAACGCTGATGCGTTCCAGTCTTCCTGTGTGGAACGTCTAAGACTTCTCACGTAATTAGGGGGAATGATCGTGCATACAGGTGATTTTATGGGATAATTTTATCAACAACCCTCCATAAACAGAATTGTTTCTTCTTGCCAAAAAAAAAAAAAATTCCAATTAATTAGAGTTTCTCGCTTTCAATTCCAACATTTTTGAATCGACATAAATTGGCAGTCTGGTACGACTGGTATAATGATAAAATTGAATATTGCAGTAGTAAGTAAATGAAATATAATTTTTTAAATAGCTATAGACGCATGAGTACGAAACTTCTAAGTTACACAAAAGCTATAGAGGGTTAACCTTCTATGGCGTCGTGTAACTTCAGAGTTACGTACTCCTATATTTATATTTAAAAAAATTTATTTCATTTAGTTGTCACTGTACTATTAAATTTTGTTACTATATTAGTGTAATGATACCACAGTCCGTCTATAGCAATTATTACTTTAAAAATTTCGCGATCAAAATATTGTAATCAATCGTAGCTCCTTTCTCTGATAAACAAACAAAATTCGGACTATAGAGGGTTAACTAGCAATTTATTTTCTCTGTGTCTTCGTGATATTTAATTCAGTCATTTATGGAGATGGGTATAGAGAACAAATGTTGAATTTGAATGAGGACTTAGGGAACTTTGGATCATAATTTGTGAAGTAAATTAGGGAACGATAGCAAACTTTTTGGAATCGATATATTGTAACTTGAATTTATATTTAAACTAAAAAAAATATATTTATAAAGGTGAATACATGTGGATATAAATATTCGGTATATTAAAAACTAATAAAATGGAACATTTTTTTAACACACACGAGACCAAGCTTTCTCACCCAGAGTTACTCTATTTTAATCCATCTCTAATTGAATTTTCACAAAGTTAATCAATGTATCTTACCTTTTTTACTAAACTAATAAAATAATAACTAATAATAATTAATAAAAACTAAAGTATCTTACTTTTAACTAAACGATTTCAACTGGTTTATTAAATCGGTGAGTTTTTTATCTATTCATTGCTCGATATGTTTTTATTTTTCACGCACAGTATCAATTTCTCTATCAATTTTCAACCTACGATCTCTGCGTCGGAAACGAAAATCATTTCCAACGGAACGACCAGTGTTACATAATTCTCTAGCTATAGGCAGTCGATCGCGACCGATGCAACAAGCTTTTCCCGACAAATTTGCTTGTCGATATAACGTCGATTCTAATCATGAAACAAACAAACGCAGACAGGAGGATCAACGTCGCGTATCGAATGTAGATCGACGTTCAAAATCGAGTTGAATCCGAAGCAGCGGTATCACCGGTGCGCTGGATGAATCTCATAAAAATTCGCGTAACATCGTCGCCCCGGAACCATAATCGTATTTCGAGGATGATAATTCAGCCACCGCAACGATCGGATAAAACGTGAAATAATTTTCAATGGGTTCCGCTGTTCAGCTCTAACAATTATCGTAAAGGGAACAGGTTCCATGGTCGAACGTTTCTACGCAATCATAAATATTTAAATATTATTTTTCATTTTTTCAAATTAGAAAAATACAAGGTTTAAATAATTGAGAAATATTCGGACCAGACTGATACCTCATCTCAATAACAGATAATTGAGAAATAATAAAATAACTATTATAAATACTATTATAGTAAATAAAAGTCAAAATCTTATATTAACCTGTTAAAAACCAAATTTGTAATTTATCGTGTTAATATATGATTGGTTTATTGAACTACGAGCAATATTTGTACGAAAAATATAACTTTCTAAATTTGTTTCGAAGAATAATATTTTGATTAGAAAATTCTACGGGTAGTAATTCCTCAACCAATATTCTGTTGAGCGTTTAAAATTTCCAAACAGAGTTTATGGCAAATAATAGGTTAACGTTAAACGATTAAAAAATATTATATGTAAATTGAATGAATATTTTACGTTAATATACTACCTCCTGTTTGAGTTCCGTTTACTATTTTCCATCGCATAATTTAAAACAAGTAATATTCGCTTTTAATACCTCAAACTAAACAATTTTATTTCACGCAGGATAAATCTGATAATACTTTTTTTTTTTTTTTATATTAAAATTCGTTGCCTGTTTTGTAAAAATCATTTCGAAAGCACAAATATGCAACAGTGACTCATATATTACCGTCTGAAAATATTTCGTAACATTTGTTACCTTTCCCAATCACGATTAAACCATTTATCGAATTAAAGATACATCGATATATCAGTAAATACATCGATACGTTATTTGAAAAGCCTTTTCCAAGCTGACACAAATATTTAACATTTACTCGTATTTTTATTATTTATCGTACCGTTTCATCGCATTCAACTGAAATAAAAACGTTACACCTGAATACACTGAAACAAGAAACTTTAGACGCTCTAATGATCAACAATGCATCAGCTACGAACGAAACAAGTAAATTTAAATCCTCTAGGAAATACATCATTCCAACGCCGAATACAAATCTCGCTCTATCAATTTGTTCCACGATGTCCATTATATTCTCTCGTTTAACGTCACTTTAAAAATGGTCGATCGTTCTGGCCCGTTAACCAAACTTCGAATACCCTAACATTCCCGCTGGACGCCAGCGCAACAACGTATTAACGTTCCTCCGCGATAAACGTTCCACCCCCGGAGGCGGAAGGAATCCCGGAAGAAATATTTGCGGCATTCCAATAATTCGTCTTAGCTTTCCCCACCTGTATCTTCTCGATTTTCCCTCCTTCGAAAGTTCCTGGAGAAAGTTGGACGCGATAGCCGGAAGAACGACATATCGCCCCGAGGGACTTGTTTCCTTCCCTTCGTTCGTCTATGTCCAGCGAAATCTTTATCCCGGAACGCGATACCAAAGCCGATCACATCGGATCGTTCGGAAACGTTATATCGCATTATATTAAAACTAAAATCAGCGGATCGCTATTCCTCTCGTTGTTTACAATCGGCGAGAAGAGAGAGAAAATTGTGATCGAAACTAAATCGACAGTTATAAATAATACGTGCTCTGCTCGCTCGAAGAATTTAATTATGAATTCAATCGCGTATAAATTGTACCGTTTCATTTACACACGGCTATTTAACTATGTTTAATTTACCCGAATAATTAACGTGCGTAATTATGACGCTGATATTTGAGCGTAAATAAATCATCGATAATTCGTGTTTGAAACACCGGATACCGAATGGTATCCCTTGAGAAGCGACCGATTAACGCGGAAGAATTGAAACAAAAAAATTAAGAACATTGATACTGCGCGATGTTCTCGATACGAGGTGAGATTTCTTCTTTTTTTCTTTTTTACACCTTTTCGAGATGCAACAGAGATAAAATTAAATTCCCTTGCATATTGAAATTTCGACCGAAATTGAATGCAGTTAACCCACACTGGAATCGAGATATGGAATGAAATTGCAATCGAAGCGACGAAGTACGCGCAGCGTTTAAAACGAACCAAATTCTTTCCTTTCTTTTTTCTTTTCTTTTTTTTTTTCTTTTCAACTCTAATGTTAGTCGAAATTTTGTACATCAGCGTTTACCCTCTAACGGTGCTTGGAAATGAATGTTTGAAGTGGCGGAATGAATTTCAGCTGGTGAAACAGAATTTTGAGCAGCAATTTCATCCTTTCTTCGCGTGCCAGCGAATCCTGTGAACGGGGAGAAACCGGAAAATTCCTGGCCCTTCTGTACCCACCGCGCGGAATCTCCTTTCCACCTCTTTCGAATCATCCCATAATTGGCTTTATTAACCGAGCCTTCACCCTCTTCCCAACCTTTTGCCACCGTATCCAATTTCAATTATCGTTTTAACATTACGTAATTCCTCGAGTTTTATGCGATTTTAAAGCGATCTTATACCACCAACCGATTTCGTTCTCACGTGCCACGGAATTCTGATTGAGCACCGACGAGTCAGCGTAATATTGGAGAAAATTATGTCTTTAAGAAAATCTCAAAAAATAAAAAAAAAAATTTTTTAAATTAAAAAAAAATTGAGCGTCGTCGAATCCAATGGAAGAAAATGATTTAATTGATAAACTTGTTGCGAACAATGAGGCTCATTTCCACTTGCAAAACAGAAAATGGGGTTGGGTCGCTTAGGGGACAATATTTTCCGAAACTTACTGAAAAATATTTCTACTTTATAAACTTTATTGCGGATAGAATTCGGCAAAAGTGATTCGATACATAAAAAAGTTATTACGATCTTAAATTCTTCTGGAATCTTGTGGATTTCTACGACTTCCCAATTTTACCACGAGTTTAATTTTAAACGCACAAGTTTCTAATCGAGAGTTATAATTTCACGAATTTTTGCTTCATGTTTAAAAAAAAAGTCTTCCAATTTAACACTAGTCGCTTCTGAATTAAGAAATATCTTTCAAGATACCTATCCCTCGGAATTCCCTGTTTCCCTTACGAACACCAGTAAATAAAACACCCTCACCGCAGATCACATCAATCTTTCCAATCAAATTTTAAATAAGCTTCAAAAATCCACGTTTTCGTTTCGTTCGTTCGTTTCATTCTTGAAATACACGTATCCACGCGTACGCCATTCTTACAACTCCCCAATCCAATTTCCATAATAATATATCGAATCGTACACCAGACCGACCAAAACGTACATCTCCTCCCTTCCAGCCGGCATATGTATTTCTCATTGGCCAGGCCAGCTGACCGAGCACATCGATGATATAAAAGTTCGATTGAACGATAAGCAGGCAACGAGCCGTGGTCCCATTCGATCCAAATTGCGGCATAAATCTCAGAAGCTCTCGTTAATTCGCTGATAATCACGTGGCATGGAATTTAATAGGGTAGTTACCTCTTTTCCACTTTATCTCTAAGTCTTCTTCGTCTTCTTCTTTTCTTCATTTTTTTTCTTTTTTTTTTCTTTTTTTTCCTTTTTTTTCTTTTTCTTTCCTTTTTTTCCCTTTTGTTTTCTCTTTTTTTTTTTCAACGATACCCCCATTCCTCCGAAGGAAAATTCTTGCCTCCCTTCACGCTTTAGCATTCCTGACGCCCTCTGAATTTACGTCGGTTCATTAATGCGCACTCTCATAAACATCCTCCATACACGGAGACGTTGCGCGCGTGCTAAATAAGGAATAATGAGAAATTACCTTTAAACCCTACGCAAATGGCGAACGCATCGCATAAAGGTCAATTAACTCATTTGCGTTCCATCGAGAGCTAAGGTGATTCTGCGATGCTGGTAGGTACGTGTTAATACAAGCAGCTTTTGAAACAGTTTTCATCGGTTATATGGGGTTATTTTTTATTCAGAATTTAATTAATTGCGAGAAATAAAAGTTTCTCAATTTTTTTGTTTTTTTTTGTTTGTTTCCTTTCCTTCTTGGTATACAATACTTACAGAACAGTATTTTATTCTAATTTACTAATTGTGTTATTATAAACCATTAGTTCCCAGATAATCCAGTTACCTACAGGAGCTCCGAATTGAAAAAACAGGAGCTTTTCTATTCCTCGATTAATTCTTCCATTGTCAACAATTTTACCAAAGTGTATTTTCTTGATTATTCCAAATTTTTACTAAAAATTTATATTAGGTTGGAAACTATGACACGGGCGTTTTTTGTTTAGCCTGTGTTCAGCTGCGACCGAGAGAGATACATTCTAACGCGCGCTCGTTATTTTTATTTATAAAGCTTAAAGGTATTCTCCTTACTCATTTTGTAAAATTTTTTCGCGTTTGTATCCCATTTTTATTTCATTTTTATCCTAAACCAGACGGAAACAAAACACGATTGACATCTACTCTTCTTGTACGAGTTTAAATTAAATCATACCGCAGCTCAAGCTTCAAGAAATATTAATCAGTCATTCGGAGATGGATCCAGCAATGAAAAAAATGCTCGATATTGGTTCGAAAAATTTCGTTCTGGCAATTTGAGTATCGTGAATGAGCCTCGAGGAAGACCACCGGTCCATATTGATAACGAAGAATTAAGGACGACCGTGGAATCCGATCCACGCACAACTAATCGAACACTTGGGTCTAAACTAGGAACCAGTCGTACAGCTGTGTTAAAACATTTGCGTGCAATAAATGAAGTAAAAAAATTGAACATAGCTGAACACGAACTAAACAAAAAACGCCCCTTTCATAGTTGTCCTAATAAATAGAACAATTCTTCTCTCCATAATTTTCCCCAATGAAAATACTAATTTCATTTTAATTAACGTAAACGAACTCCCAAGGATCTCTTCAACGTCGCATCCACAAAATTCCCCGATACCTGTGCTATTGCTCTACCAGTGACAAAAGTTTCCTCCTTCAAAGATGCACTCCTCGGTCATTCGTTTGATGACTTTTCCACCCTTTCGCCATTTTCATCATCCCACTGCACCCCTTTTCGAGCCTCTGTTGGCGTTAACATGTCTAGAGATCTGTGACGCGGTCTGTTCTTCTCCCGATTGATTTCTGGTAGATTTTCAGCAGCGGTGAAAAGAGGAGCATAGAAAAAGGAGGTCAGATTTTCGCGACGGTGGTGAAGTTAAAAAGTTTCAGCCACCAGCACTACCACCAGCCCAGCCATCGCTCGTGTCTCCGTTTCTTTCTTTCTGACGGCTTAGTCAGCCTTCTGGCGGTTTATTTCCGTGGAATCGGCTTTTGTAGCTTTCGACGATGTGGGGCACTACCGAAAATGGGACAGGAAATGCGGTTAAGGCTTCTTCCAGAGGCACTGCGGGCACTTCGTGTCTTCGCCGTGACGCCTACGCCTTTCATCTTTCTTTTGCACGTTCCGAGCTAGACCGGAGAGGCAACGCTCTGATAGATATGCAGACAGCCACGCGATTTTCGAATTAATCGACCTTTTTTGTAAAAGAAACTCGGATTCGTGAAATTTTCGTTTCTTTTCTTTAATCGTTCTTCGCGTGTTTCGATAATTTTTGAATTACTCGGTTATTTCTACAGATGACAGTCTTTCAGATTTATTTGGAAGTATCTTCTGAACTTTTATCTCTGCCATAAGTCATTTAACTTGTATCTTCGTGATTTTTAAATTATTTGGAAGTTTTTATGAAAGAAAATTTTTTATTCTTTCTGAAGTTTTTTTTTGTAAAGAAGGAGGTTTTTAAGAAATTTCATTTCTTCGTGTAATTGTTGAACGCCTATTTGTTCGAAGAGTTTTAGAAGAAAATTGAAAGCTAAGAATAATATTTGTTCGGGATCGTTAATTCGATTAATGCTTGTTAATTCGAGGGAAATTGAAAGGACACTGATCGAAACTCGATAGTGGTCGGAATAATATCAAAGGAAAGTTCAAATTCATTAGATTAATCAACGCAAAGTGTATTCAATTATACGATATTATTTCGCGTTCTAAATGTTATCAAATATTATGCCACGTTTCATATATTGCTGGATATATTAATTCTCGCTAAAATTCAAATATGTATCTTGATACTAATTTATGCTCTCGTTTTCTGTATTTTTCGACAGTGTCCTAATTAACAGAATTAATTTCGTCCAAATTTTCACCAACAACACCGTTCACCGGCCTGCGTAAATTATAACAATGAGAAAGCAACGATCTATATCGAAAGGTGTCTCTCTGTTCCCCCGCTTCTAGTTCAACCACTTTGATCATGAATAAAACCAACGAGGAAAATCTATCTTTGAAACGAGTCGTTCCCGTGCGAGACACGCGAGCATATATTAAACGTACGCTAAAATTAGAATCTCATTCATAACGGGGCGGCAGCCGTGCATGAAAATTACACGTACGACCTTAAGTCTCTCGCAGTTTCCGCGCAATAAATCCCGGAAGCGGATCGAAATTCATACGGATCTTCTTAACCCTACTACGGTCTCCAGATTATTTTAAATCCGACCGTGTTCTCGTTACATTTAAAAAAAAAAAAGAAAGAAAGAAAGAAAAAAGTACGCCCAATTTTAAGAAACACTTATCTTGAATGTGAAACAGAAAACGAAAAAGAAACTTCGTACGTTAACAATAGTTTGGTTATATTTTTCTTGAAATTAAAATAAAAAAATTAAAATCTTCCTAACTTTTTATTCCCAACAATACTTTGATCATAAGATGTTTCTGTATCGCGTCACAATTCTGTATCACTCGCTTTATTTATCAATCGCGCGTACTGTATCCTTAGATATTTGTACAGTAATCTTCTGATAACTTCGATATTTATTCGCTCTTATTTCTTGAGAAACAAACTTTCCAATTTTGTGAGAAATATATCTCGAACGTGAAATTAAAACGAGGAACTACATATATTTGGTAATAACTTCTTCGTGCACTTGCACGCGCGGTTCTCTAACGTTACTCATTAAGGCCGGTCTGACCAGACGCCTCCGATATCACTTGACTGGCCGGATATACACAGTTATTCAATTTGTTTGACTAAGCGCTGACCTGTTCTACTGGTGTGTTCTATAATCAACCTGTTCTACTTGCGTAAACAGACATCAGTTTACTCTACATATTTGATTAAACACCTGCTTATACTACTTGTCTGATCGGTAATTGTTACATTCCACTTGACTGTCCGTATTTCTGGTTTCAATAGTTGTCTGATTAATTTCTCGGTTATACTACTTAGTAGCTTCGAGTCTATACTTCTACAATCTAACGTGTCGCTTAATCGATTCATTTTTCGTTTCAAGTTGTTTAATATGAAATCTTCCTGACTGTTCTTAACTTTATCTATTCAGTTTCCAATTTAAATGTTAAAATTTAGACAGTAATCGTGCATCGTTTCGTTTCTCGACTTCGTCCACACTATTTTTTTTGCCTCTTCTAATTAAATCTTCACGGAAAAGCGATTGGTTGTTGCGATATTTAACGCGTGAAATTCTTATTTAACAATGACTTTCTCAAATCGAAACTCAAATTGTTAGCCCAGTCGATGTATTTTTCATCTCTGGTAGCTCAATACAAACGATTGGGTGGAAAACGATCCAAGGGCGGCAGCAGGGTTAAACGAGACACGATTAAGTAGGACCAACGATCCCTATATTGGAACTCGTCCAAATTAAAAAAATTAAAGCAGGAAGCAAAAAAAAAAAAAAAAAAGAAAAAGGAAGCTAAATTGAAACACGACGAGAAAGCGCGATTTTTTTCTCCGGAGAAACGAACGGTTCTTTCGCTTCGAGTCGACAACTCGTCGGGCAAAAACGAGCGCCGCGAGTATTTTTCCTCGTTACGCGGGATTCCGCCCTTTGCAGTTCGAAACTCGACTGACTGGCGAGCTTTCGATTAATCGTCGGTGCAAAAAAAAAAAAGAAAGAAAGAAAAAAAAATGGAAGAAACGAGAAGAAAGGGAGAACGAAGAAAGGTGAAACAAAGGAGAGGCAGGGAGAAAAAAGAAAGAGGAGAAGCAACGGCGTGGAAGAGAGAAACTGCGCCCTTTTGTAAATGTACGAGGTAACAACCGGCGGGAAACGGACGGAAGTGGAATTGATAGCGGCGCAACCGAGGGGAAAAAACGTTCTCCGCTCCGCGGGGATAGTTTCGACGCGGTCGTCGACGAGGAAGATCCTGCGACGACGGAAGAACGTATTAGTGGCGGTCGAACGTTGAACAATGCGCGTATTTCTCGCGACACAGTCTTGTGCCAAGCATCGAGGCGGGTGAAAAAATTGCTGAGATGACAAAGGGAAGGTTTCAATTACTGAAAGAAAATAGAAATGTGGATGATAGAGAGGAGACTCGTAGTTTCGTTTGATGAATAGAAATAAGTAATGAGAAGAAGGAAGTTGGTTCTGGGTGAAGGAATTTCTATTCCTGCCGCGATGGTAGATACCGTGATTTAATTGTACAAGCGATCGCACGTATTGTTTGAATTTCATATATACGGTTTCTTTGACGTACCGTACATTGATGCATTTTCTTCAACTCGTCAAGAGAGACTTCTTCGTTTCGTTTTTATTTTATTTTATTTTTTTTATTCTTAATCAAATTGCTTAAAGTTGACAGTAACGTATCTTCAACTTCCATAAGCGTTAACTATCCTTTTATCAATAGCCTGAATATGTTTCTTCTTGTAAGAATCGTTTCATTTATTTCAGCTTTTCAAAGCACCTTTTCTTCTTTATCGTCGAATTATTTTTGATTAATAATATTAATACCGTTTTAATTCAGCAAATGCAATATTAAAAAAAAAGAAATTATCGAAAATTCGATATAACTACTATTATTAAACCCAACTGTAACAAATCTGAAATTAATGATAAGAAAGAAGCAATCAAAGGTCCCTTTTTCGTCGTTTTCATTCTCTCTCTTGATACACCATGCACAACACAAAACTGCGCGTGGTTACTTGGCTCGGTCGAAACGAGTCGCATTAAACGAAGAGGCCACAACCCAACCAAACTTGTTCCCCCGGCAAAATTGCAAATTAACCCTTTTCTCCGTGGAGAGAGATACTCTCCGCAAAGTAAGTTCCCCCTTTGGCGCGGGTACGCGTGCATATCGCTTCGGTTTCCTCGACGAAAGAAAAACGAAAATCGGGAAGCTTCTGGACCAACTATACCAGCGGACGGTGTCGGTGTTAACTTAGGACAAATTGAATGCTCGAGGGGCCATCTAGCCCCCAATTTGTCTTCCTGCTCGTCTAACGTGGACCTGCGTTTACCCTGAAGTATGGCCGAGAAGCAGCCATCGATGGATATCGTTCAATACGAAACGTGAATAAATTCATCAAGTGTACCAACAAACTTCAACGAATCTCTCAATAAAATCGCGTCATCAAATTCCTCGAAATGTATCGTTATCCGATCTGTTTGCCCCAGTTACGCGACTCTCGTTGGAACACGCTCGAAAAGTTGTACAGTTGGATCGCACTTTTCAAAAAGGGTGTCTGTAAAAAAAAAAAAAGAAAGAAAAGGGGGTCGAGACGAGAGACACAGCCATCTGAATCTCTATGCTAAAGGTGCAAGTGTTTTAATGAATATCGAGAACAATGCGGAGATAACTGCGGTCTAGGCTCGCGCCTCGAAACAATAGCGACGTCCTGCGAACATTATCGCGCGTTTTGAATGGGCGTTGATTCTTATCGCGTTGGGGTACATGTAACCAAGTGAATCCTTGCTCGGATAATGTCAGAACTTTCCTGGATATATCGTTTCTCCCGGAGGAGCAATCTCGAACTCGCTACACCCTTTCAGATCCCCCACCCTTCTCCGTCGTGCTTTCTCTCTTTCTTCCGCTGAAGGAACACGGTACAATACGGAGGATCGTACTCTTTTTTTTTAAATTGTACGTTAAGAAGAAGAAAAGAAAAAAAAGATACAAGAACGACAATCGTTCTTTGTTGGATATTACTTCTGTTGAATATTATTCTTTCAAGCGGAACGAATCGTGCGGATCATTTTATTGGCAGACGAGATTGGCCTCGTTTTCACGGGAGGAATTAAGGTTCGTATTCGTGACGCGTTCAATCCTAATGCGAATTTATGTTCGTTCAAGTTTGTTGTATTGTTTTAATGGACGTTCAGGAGGGGTGAAGTTCCGGTCGGAAGTTTTATTATTAGCTAAGTTCATAGTAGTATCTCTTGATTCGGTTGTTTATGAAAATAATACGATACTTCGACGCGTCGTTTTACCGTGTATCAGGACGAAAAATGAAGCTTTTTTTAAGCGGAGAACATTTTTTATAAAGCAAATGTATGAACTGTTTGTAATTTTTCTTTGTTTATAAAGACAATTTCTAAATTAATAACTGTTATAAATAGATTGATTAATGACAAATATTAAGTCACGCA
>SMSQ01019350.1:0-17983 GCA_019453375.1 Ctenoplectra terminalis | reverse complement strand
AGTCAAAGTATTAATAAAGCATTTATGAGCTCGCGATTATATAACTTTTTTTTGCTTTTACGTAGAGAACATACTAGTGTAATTTAGTGGGGACAATTTAGGACGCTGAGTATATCTTGGATTATGGATTTTGTATTTAAATTTTACAGCAAGTCATGTATTTCTGTTTTTCCGTCCCATATTCGCCACTGATTTGTATTATCACGGCGATTTCTAAATAGGAACAGATATTTTTAGATATGTTCTACACTTTGTTTAACATTGTTTGCAAACAATATAGTAGATGTAACCGGTTGATTAAGCTGATGAGTTATAACGAAAAAACATAGAAAAATGTTAAAAACTCAAATATTTTTGCGACACATGAATGACAAATTATTTAATATACTCTTTGTTGTATTAAAAATAAAGTGTTTGATATAAATATATTTTGCATTACTATTAAGTATAATACATGTTTTAGCATAATATGAAACAGTAAATACGTTAACTTACGTGATAAAATAGAGCAATAACAACTAAAGTGGTATGGTGCCCAAATACTAATAAGAATCACTGTATTTCAATTACAATTAGAAAGCTTTTTAATTAATAAATATGACTTTTAATGTATTTCTTAAACTACGCACTTTAATTCTTTCTAGTTCGTCCTGAAATGTGATGCAAAAGTTAACGACGAAAATCAATGGTCAGTATTTCCACTTACAATCGTGCAAAATTGTTAAACATTAGTGATGATTATATACGGCGTTTAAAAACAATACTTTTCGTGCCTTACAATTTAGCGTATCAAACATTTCCACTGTATTTCTAAATATTTTTAAATCTACCTTAAATAATTGTTAAAATCAACATTAGCTGTAAATAAATCTATAAAATTTGATGCATACAGGACACTATAATTTTGATACAAAAATAATACCTTTCAGTGTTTCGTTCGTGTCGCATGAGAACGAAAGGTACGACAAAATTGAGGTCACGTGCGACTAATGCATCGCGTGCATTTCAAGCCGTTTGTGTAATTTTCACACACATTAGAATAAGAATCGTGTTTGGGCGTGGGACGAGAACCTCCTAACCGGTGAACAGTAGCTACGGTGACGGCAACAATCTAGCTTTGCCTGGGAATAGTACGCCCTTTTGCACACCCGTAACCTTTCGTGATCGTGAATCTTCAAGATGATAGTCTTCGTTTCACTAAGTGGTTCTGAACGAAATAATGAACTATTACGGTAGTTTGAACTAGATCGTGTAATCAAATTACAATTAATACCGATTGAAAGTTCAATATATTTGAGCAGTTAAGATCGATTTTAAATATAAGAATATGTTGTTAAAATTCTACTATGTTTGAAATGTTATATTTACTCTGTTGTGTTATACGAAAGAAACCAAGGCTGGTAAAATAAAAGTAATAACATTTGTGCATGTAGGTACATATATAATTATTAATTATTAGAAACATGTTAGGCCTTGCCATAAACAAATAGGAGGTATGTTGCAAAAGGTATGAAAAAAATTGACTTGAAATATGTTTATAATATTCAGAAAATAAACTTTCATTTTTAACTTATTGTGAAAAGTAAACAGAAAAAAAAAACTCTACATAACATTACATTATAGCAATATAGATATATATATATTATAGCAATATATACAACAATATATATATATATATATATATATATATATATATTGTTGTATTATTTTTAATAGGAAGCTTAATAAATGTTAGGACGAATGACTGTTTCCAGTGTTTTGGTCTATTTTTTCTTACGTTCCTAACAATGTTTCTTTAAAAGCTGCTTCATTATTTTTTAAATTTTCCGATACACTCCGAGTTAGGCGATCCCAGAAATACTCTACGGGGTTAAGATCCGGGCTCTGAGACAGCTTGGTAATAATAGAATACCATTTTCATTAAAAAAATTCTTCTCTACCGCGGAGTTATGATTTGCGTCATTATCCTGTTGCAGGATAAAAGATCTTCCGAACTCAAGCTTCCTTATCGATGGTTCTAACAATAAGTTTTATTACAAGATCTTAACATAGTCTTGTCCAAATACCATCTGCGAAATGTAAATTGCCTAAGAGTTTGCAAGCCAACCCTACACTAATATGAGTCAACCATCATACTTAATAGAACAGACAATTAATTTTTGTTTATTTTCTCCAAACACATTTTTTTCTGCGGTGTGACTGAAGCTCAAATTTTTTATTCGTCGTTAAATAATACCTTATTTCAAAATTTCAGAGAACGATTGACGTACAGCTTAGAAAAAACTAAACGCTTAGAAACATACACTTTATTTATGTACGGTCTGCTCGCAATGCGCCCTTGTAAGCGGGTCTATTTGATCCGCATTCTGGTTTGTTTCTTTAATCGGTAAATTTAGTTTGGATATTCACTTTTTAGTCGAAACAAAAAGATCAATGGACGCTTTTTACATAATATTGCACTGCTCGATGCGTGTTTTCTGGGTTTTTTGTATTTCTCATTCGTTCTACAATTTTTCTAACGCCTTCCGGTGAGATTTGAAAATCGACTTCAATTTTTCTAAGAGATTCTTCTATTTCTCTTCTGTTAAATATTTGTGACCTTTCAACAGAAGAAAGTTGGCGAATTTTTATATATTAGGTTGGAAACTATGAAACGGACGTTTTTTGTTTAGTCTGTGTTCAGTTATGTTCAATTTTTTTACTTTATTTATTGCTCGCAAATATTTTAACACAGCTGTATGACTAGTTCCTAGTTTAGACCCAAGTGTTCGACTAGTTGCGCGTGGATCAGATTCCACAGTCGTCCTTAATTCCTCGTTATCAATATAGGCCGGTGGTTTTCCTCGAGGCTCATTGATGATACTCAAATTGCCAGAACGAAATTTTTGGAATCAATATCGAGCATTTTTTTCATCGGTGGATCCATTTCCGATTGCCTGATTAATATTTCTTGCTGCTTGAGCCGCGGTATGATTTAATTTAAACTCGTACAAGAAGAGTAGATGTAAATCGCGTTTTGTTTCCATCTAGTTTAGGATAAAAATAAAATAAAAATCGGATACAAACGCGACAAAATTTTACAAAATGAGTAAGAAGAATACCTTTCAGCTTTATAAATAAAAATATCGAGCGCACGTTACAATGTATCCCTCTCAGTCACAGCTGAACACAGACTAAACAAAAAATGCCCGTTTCATAGTTTCCAATCTAATATTTAGTACGCTTTGATTTAAATTTCTACAACCTTTTATGAGAAAATATTCTATGAATACATGAACACATTTTTACTTACTGTTCGATAGTTTACTCTCATTTTTTACTGTTCCGCATAGCGAACAGTTGGATCGTAGGTATATGTTATCACCGAACATTAAGGGGTGTACGGCGCGTTCAACGTACCGAACAGTCGTTAAGGGTCAAAATTGGTACAGTAACACAGTAACTCACATTTTCAAGCAACAGGTGAAGCTTTTGCTTATTGGGTATTTAATTTAATTTTTCGATTTATTCTTACAATTAGTTGCACAAGCGTTGCACGGAGACAACGCTCGCACTGATGGCCGATCGCTTTTCCCGCTCTATGGTTGGTCAGTGTTTTTCGTTAATAACTCGTTAACAAAGTCAAATGTGACATTTTCGCAAAGGAAAAGATTGTCAGTCACGAAGTTTATAAAAAAACGACATACTTTGTCCAGTGGAATAATTTCAGCGATTATAAACAATAAGTTACTAATAAATGCTTCCGTATAGCGTATATACTTTTCGAACAGTTACTGCCATAGTGAAACGGTTAATCGAGAACGTATAAAATCAAAATTATTTCAAGTAGATGAAAACTTAATGCCGTGTAACATTAAAATAAATATACACCAGAGGCGGCCCGTGCATAGGCACTGCGGAACTGCAGCACCCCCAACTCATTTTTATATATAAATATATATATATAATTAATATTACTAATTTATTTATAAGTGTTTGTAATATTTAATTTCATCATCAACAATCCTATATAATTTTCTTATTCCGTATAAAAAATAAAAATCCACGTTGTTGCACTCAGGAGGATGTTGCTACGCGCGTAAGCATATGCATGTCATAGTAAGATGCCAGCTGTTAGCACTGTCGCTTATATGCAAAACAATATTTATTCGTGTTTCATTTTTTTTTCTAATGTTCACCATTGTGTTTATATTTCACTCAAACACGTATTCACTGTATTTACAGTGCGTATGCAGATTTCAAAAGTTGCAGCACCCCCAAAATTTCAAACCACGAACCGCCACTGATACACACACGTATGTTTCGCAATTTCTAGAAAGATTAAAGCTGGATTAAAGCTTCTTCGTGAACGGGATACTTGATGGAAATTTATCTGCTTGAAACATACGTATACATTTGGTTTAGTAAATCGGCACACGAATCGAACTCGTTGGGTAACCAAGAGTTAAAATGAAAGTTCTGTACTCATTTCGGGGCCGGATGAAATGGATTAAAATTTTAGATGACCGGGGAAGCACGTTAAGGTTCGGTACTAAAAGAAATCAAAGGACGAGACTCTAATCGCAAGATTAAAGCCTCCGGAGTTGAGCTTTGGATTAAAGGTTTAACCAGCTCTCGCTTTCTAACAACGAGAGGAATAACGAACCGAGTCTGAATCTTATGAAGCGTATGATTCCCTCGTAACTTTTAGATCCGTTAAATCCGCTTCGATGCTCTTTGACACACACCGAGTGACTGTTCGTTACATTCCCACCATGAAGTCATTGTCTACACTTTCATAATTTCATGATCTCTTGTGCACTCACAATTTTGCTTTCCATTTTTTCCATTGTCTTAGTTGCAACGCATGTATTTTATATCTTTGTGAACGATGTTATTATTTCAGAGATTGTTGAGTTGACATACGAGGACCTACGTAACATTAAAACATGTTGAAAGTCTAGTTGCTCATTTCAGAAATAATGTTTTTTCGTGTTTGCTTATAATGATATGTTATTTAAATATTATTTCTGGTATTTCTATACAAATAAAAAGATAGTAATGATTCATCGATTGCAACGTTGCACTAAAATTACAAATTTATTATTGAAAGTGTTTATAAACACAAGCACGAGCAAAAGTATAAATACTACGAGATTTGAGAAGTCGATTTTTACTTAAACGTTACCTGCAGCTAGGTAAAACATTATAGCTGATTTTCTTAAAAACAAAACGTCAGATGAAAAAATTTTATTTTTTTGTAGAATCGTCCTATATCCGATTGTACCACCAATTATGAATCACCCTATATATTTTATACATTATAGTATATTATGTAACAAACAGTAGTATGATAAATAAAATGATGTTGGATATAATAACAAAAATTCATTTTTCAAACATTTTATATAAAAATAAAGGTATCGATGCACTTGAACAATCTATAAAGGACTAAAAATCACGTACAGGTAACCCTCTTATAACAAGGTACATAGATAGGTTCCTAGAAAATGCCGTGTTGTATGCAACCGTGTTATATGAAATCCAGAGCCACTACAAAAAGGGGAGTTACGTTTCGAAAACTTATTAAAACCAAACATTTTTTTTTTTGTAATTCTATATAACCAACCTAATTTTTATTTAAAATATAAATGTATGTATAACATAAAACGAAAAAAAAAAACAAAAAATATTATTTTCATTTAATGTGTAGTGTCATAGTTTTAAGGACCTATAGTTTATGGAGGGCAATAGAAAGCGTTAACGGACGAAGACCAGACCCAACGGACGGACGATGGGTCGATGCGTGGGCAAGGTTATAGGAGTGTGAAGGAAGGAGAAAAAGGGACTTGCGAGGGTTTTCCGTTATGGAAAAGAGGGGAGTGTTGAACAGAGCATCGAGCGAGTGTTGTTGTGTAGTTAGAGAATTGGTGTGAGACTGATTATATATTTATGCGCGTCATAGTCGCTCACCTAAACCTTATTCATAATTATTAAACTTTTACAAACTGTATATTTAAATAAAAACTCTATAAATGTAAACTTAATTTAATAAATTTCTTTCTCATCACTACACAGTACAATCAAATGAGAACGTTTTTTCGGTTGAACGATATTACTTTCACTTTCTAACCCTTCTTCATTTAGATTTTTTGCACCTCCTATCCTTTTTAAAATATCTGTAATTTTGGTTTGTTTGTTGGTTCTTACAAGGTCACATAATTTTAAGGCAATTTAGTTTTTAAATATGTTAAACAAAAATCATGTTATCCAGTGCTGTAGAAGTACAGTGTTGTACAAAGGTTTTCGCAATTGTCTTATCGTGTTATAGCGAAACAGTGTTATAGGATTCCGTGTTGTAGAAGGGCTACCTGTACTAATATTCTGTTACTTACTTCCTCCTACAAAATTCTTATAATCTTTTTAATATTAAATGGGCTAATTTTTTGGTAAATTTGAATTCGCCACTATTCCATTCTTCCAGAACACTTTTTAGTTGAATTTGATTCGTTATACATGTTTCCTGATTCTTTTCTGTAATTAATTCCACACATGCTCGATCGTATTTATATCCTGACTTTATGGTGGGCATGTTTAAAGTGTGAGTGACGATTCTGTTACGTTTCGGTTATAAAGACTAGGAGAAAAATAAGTTACCAGTCAGTCCTGGATAGCTCAATAATTAGAGTAGTCGCTCGGCAAGCGAAAGATGCGGGTTCGAGTTCCGGTCTAGACAATCCCGTCGGCCGACTCTTTTTCTCCTACAAAAGTATGGGCAGTATCATAAATAGACTGCAGATTTTTATGAAAATTTATATTTTTGAAAATAGAGTAAAAAAAAGTGGAATTTTGATAGAAAATTATTTCGTCTATAAAGTATTATAAAATTTTTATATTACGTGCATTCTGTGCAATTTTGCAACTTCAACTTTTTTATAAATGCATAATGATTCATATATATCGTATGTTTAAGATCGTGATCTGGATAAAAATAAAAATGCTACAGAAGATTTAATTTTTCTACACTTTTTAAAAGATTTTCTGCTGTTGTATTCAAACGTGTTTGCCCATAATTAAATCAATAAACACAAGTTCGTCGAGTTCAGAGGCAGCCGTGCATCCCTGAATTATTAATCCGCCTCCACGCTTCACTGTGGATTACAAATTACATGCATCCATTTTTGTATTGGATTTTCTCTAAATCAGCATTTATTCGTTTGAATTAAATATGTTAAATTCGATTTCATCAAAAAGTAATACGTGCGCGATGAATTCCTGTCTAGACTCTTTTCTTCCATTCGATTTATTTTACCGATATATGATTTTCTTCTTAACACGTAAGTAAAGTAACCAGCATCTCTCAATATTCTTCTTACAGTTTACAAATTTTTTTTTCACTATAAACTTCTATTAAAATGGTAATCTCTGAAAAATGTAGTTTTGGACTTTTTTTCAATATATTTACAATTTTTTATTTTTATGTAACTGATAGTTTAGACGAGCGATTTCAAGCCAAATTTATAACCCTTGTTTGATTTTTAAAACGTTTTATAATACCTCGGACAGTGAAACGACTTCTGTTTACGATGAGTGGAATTTTACCGTACGATTTGTTCATACTGCCTAAATTTAATATTATTTATATTTTGTCACTTACGAATTACCTTACTATTTCATTTTTCTCTATTTACTTTTATAATATATGGTTTTCTCATAATTATCAAATCAAAGTATCTAACATCTTTAAGCAAGTGTTGGATATTATTTTTAAAGTAACTTGTATTCCAGTGATTGTATATACCAAATTATAATGCAATTTAAGGAGTACTTACAAATGAATTTTACTTTGCTTTTCTTGAGATAAATCTCTCATCACTCTAATTTAGCTTAACCGCTCTTCCGGAACGACGCTTATTCTCAACACTTCCTGTCTTGTTATACACAGTATACCGAATAGAGAGACGACTTCCGTTTATTATTTCCCTAATCTCTTAAAGCCATCTTCTTTTTTTGTGGACCTAAATTATAATATTTCTTCATTCTATCATTGCTTCTTTAGCCTTAGAACTTATTGTGACAATATACAAACTTTACTTAACAGAAAACGCTAGCAGTAAACAAAATATTATAGATACTTTAAAAATATCAACATATTCAGAACGGGATTCCTTTCACTCTGTTGTTTTAACCATTTTTTATCGATAAGCGATAACTTTCACTGATTTTTCTGCGTATTTTTTAGGTAAAATAATACAGTTTAATACAATTACTCCTGTTTAAAGTAGAGAATGCGTAGTGTATGAAAATTTCTTTTTAAATATTGTATACCTATGGATCGTTCCACGCTAAATCGATCAGTTTTTGACGTTGACATTACGGATTTTCATCTAAATAAAATATAATGTAATACACGTCAAACTAAGGGGGGTGGACGGGGGTTAGGTCATCATTTTGCTGGTTTTGAATTTGTTTAAAAAATATGAACCTTTTAATTTGCCAATTCATGCCCAATTTCTCGAAAACTGGTTGTGCTTATCAACTTTTATCTTAGAAACTATTCATCGAATTGAGTTATATTTTTTTATTGTTTTAATCGAAAAGGATTGCTCTATTGTAATAATACTTTTGTTATTCGAAGAATTGATTTTATAGTACTGAAAATTATAAATAAATTATTTTTTTAATTTGTCCATAAGAGATAAGGCATATTTAAATTTAAAAAAAATGGCTATATTTTTTAAAATTCTATCTACAAAATGAACTCTCAAGCAAAGTGGATTGATAATTAGCATCATAGAGAGTTGGAAAAGCTGCACGCCCTACAGTATCGTCGGTTGTCTGTACCGCAAACTAGGCCCGTTTACCTGAAACGAGGGTATGTACCCTGATCCGTTTCCAGCTCCTTGTTACGCTAATTGTCAAGCGTTCAACTTGCTCGAGAACTCATTTTATAGATAGAATTTTAAAGAATGTGATCATATTTTTTTCAAAATTTAAATACTCCTTGCATCTTAGGGAGATATTAAAAAAGTAACAATTTGTTTATAATTTTCAGTATTATAAAATCAATTTTTCAAATAACAAAAATATTATTGCAATAGAACAATCCTAATTTATATATTTATATAAATTAGAGTAGAACTAGATTAAATTACAATATATATAAATATATTTCCGTTAAAATATTTCATCCTTGAACCTTTGATTAAAACTTACTTTTTTACAGCAGCGCTTATTTGAAAAGAACGAAATAAAGCGGAAGAAGGAATTCTTCCACTCTTATTAATTCTCATCTCTACTTGCGATCCACACTTTAACTTTGAGCAGATAGAAGGTGCGTACATCTGTACTCATATGACATTTCACAAGTACAATGTTAATATATTGTTTTTTTTATTTATTTGTTATTACAATCAATTCTTACACAGAATTATAAGTAATTTAAGTTAACATGGTACAATGGCATGGGTTACAACTTCGAAAGAGATTTATTTGCGAAGTGTTTATGTATGAGTGTTTGGTATTTGTTAAGATAACGGACTACCACGAGTTTATGATACGAACACGCCAGCTGCTATTTTTAAGGATTTGTTAATTTTTTGCATGCTATTAATTTAACAACCAGGAGAACCGTCGAAACCTTAATTAGTACTTAAGCCTTCGGCCTCTGTTGATTCCCACAGTTTGCGTGGAGTCGATTATTTAGCATCAAGGATGCCAACACGTTTTATAACAATAATATAAATGATATATTTAGTTCAGTTAGTACAAGTTCCACAGTTCAATAGTTCACAAGTTCCAGTTCTAGTTCTGATTCAATGTTCAATGTTCTTATCTCATCTCATCTCCAGTTCCTTTTTAAGTTCTTCCTAATACTTCTAATACTATTCTAATACTTGTTCTGACAATTCTCATGACAATTCTAATCTTAATCGTAACATTGAAAGTTCTTAAATACTAAACACCCTCGTTAGGCGTGTCGTCGCCAAGAGGGTGGGAGGCATGCTATGTCCAATCGGTTAAAAATTCTGATGTCAAGAGAGGTGGTCAATGTCACATCCTCAGAGTTCGTGCGTCAGTCCTAAGTCAGGTAGGTTCAGATGTGACGGGGTCAGAAGGTAGCAGCTGAAGTACACGCGCGTCAGTTCTTGGTAAAGGTTAGGGTACGGCACTTTGCTATTGAGCAGAAATCGACAAACACCGAAATATTCGCCAGTTTCTAGGTCGTAAACTAATAACATGCCAGATGTGAAAATGACCGTTCTCAAAAATAGCTAGGGTTCGTTCGTATCATAAATTAAGTCGTTAGCTGTCCTTAACAGCCTCTCTGCTCAATAGCAATTGACGTATCATAATCTTTACCCCTCGGACTACGGACTCGACGAATACACGGCTGCCAGCTTTGACCTTTACCCGACTTACAGAAATATTTCCACCACCCAAGGACTGCTTCCTAGAAAACCCCCCAACTACCGAAACCCACACAGATTGGACAAGACAGATTTCTCACCACAAAAATTAGCTTCAAGGACACACCCCAGGACGGACAGAATTTAGATATAAGGATCCCACTTTCTATGCTCAAAAACATTTCGTTCATTAATCATAATAGTATTTTCATTCTCATTCTCGTCATCATTTTTAGACATTGGACTGTGATATCTGCGAACTGTGTTGTATACCTAAATATATAGAATAAAGTATTATTATTGTTTTGCAATTTGTTTTTTGCTACATACACGGCTCCGCGAACTTTGTGGGAGCTAAACAGTATTAACATTAGTTAGTGACTACTTTTTAAATTTATCGAGTAGATCGAGAAGATAGAATCTTTTTAACCTACGGAGGAGTTCTAAGTTGTCTAGTAGCTGGGTGACTAAGAGATTTGGATGATTGATTAGACGCGAGTTATAGCGATTACTGGAATTTATAATTTCTCGTTTCACTGATACTATGTTAAGATCATGGTGGATTCTTTCGTTTGTAATATACCAGGGGGTATTGTAGATTAATCGTAGGGTCTTGGATTGGAATCGTTGAAGAATCTCGATGTTTGAATTGCTGACAGTGCCCTATACTTGAATCCCATAGGTGCATATGGGTTTTGCGATGGTTTTGAGAATGTTAACCCTGTATGGGACCGTGTGACTTAAAAGTTACAAGCTAATGTATCTATATTTAAAAAAATTAATTTTATTGAGTTATTACTGTGCTATTAAATTTGATTATTGTATTACTGCAGCAATACTACGATCTTTCCATAGCAATTATTACTTTAAAAATTTTCAAATAAAAGTGAAAAACTGTAATCAATCGTAGTTTTTTTTCTAATAAGCAGACAAAATTCAGGCTATAGAGGGTTAATATGCAACAGGTTTGCATGCTATGTAATCGATACACGATAATGCATGAAATCTTCAATAATGTTTGTACGGTATTTGACTCGTGTTGCGAAGCGGTTATTCGATGTCACGAATCGACTCGTTGCGCTTCTGCTAAACTAATATCGGAAGAACGGTTTCTTTGAGATGGTGCGGATGGTGAGAGCAAAGAAATTCACAGACCGCCTATGTATACTGTTTAATTGAACAGTTAAGGACAGCTAACGACTTAATTTATGATACGGACGAACCCTAGCTATTTTTGAGAACAGTCATTTTCACATCTGGCATGTTATTAGTTTACGACCTAGAAACTGGCGAATATTTCGGTGTTCATCGATTTCTGCTCAATAGCAAAGTGCCGTATCCTAATCTTTACCAAGAACTGACGCACGTGTACTTTAGCTGCTACCTTCTGACACCATTACTTCTGAATCTACCTGACTTAGGACTGACACACGAACTCTGAGGGTGTGACGTTGACCACCTCTCTTGACACCAGAATTTTTAACCGATTGGACATAGCATGCCTCCCACCCTCTTGGCGACGACACGCCTAACGAGGGTGTTTAGTATTTAAGAATTGTCTCTGTTACGATTAAGGAAGTATTAGACAAGTATTAGAAAGTATTCAACATGAAGTATTAGAAAAGAACTTGGGAAGTATTTAGAATAACCAGGAGAAGGATAACTTGAGATGAGAGGAGATAAGAACATTTAACATTGAACTTGTAAGTTAGAACTAGAACTGGAACTTCTGAACTATTGAACTGTAGAACTTGTACGAACTGAACTCAATATATCATTTATATTATTGTTATAAAACGTGTTGGCATCCTTGATGCTAAATAATCGACTCCACGCAAATTGTGGGAGTCAACATGAATAGTACAAGTGATCTACGTATGTTTTAAAGTTAGGACCGTGTTTAAGACTGTGTTGAATTCTGTGCCGTATTGTGTATTTTGTCTTGTGAGTTCTGATGGCTGATGTCTAATTTTTGCTTTGTGATGACTCATTTTTGTTCCGATGTTAGATTCTAAAATACCCTTGGGTTCTGTTGTGATTGGTGGAATTCGAAACGGAAGGGTTGGGAGGAATTGAAAATGAGGAAATGTAATTGGCGATAAGAAAAGGTGATTGAAGAAGAAAGTGAGGATGGTGGAAGTGACCAGACTGAGGAGTTTGCTATGTTTTTTATTCTAGGTTCGGGTTTATGATTTTATGATGGTTGACCGTTTGGCTACGAGAACGGATAATGTTAAAATCAACAGCATAATATATTAGAATAACTAAGAAACCATCTTTCACATATTGTAAGTGACGTAATTCAAGAAATTATTGGTGATTCCAATAGATCAATTATATTATTGAAGTAGGAATGTGCATAGATAAACTTTATTATGAAAAATTTTTAAGCGTTAATTAATTATATATTTTTTGTCTTTTTGTAGCATATCCTACAACTCTTTTACATAATTGTACAAAAGGACAACTTTTATTATTTTTCTTAACGTATTTCATAATTGATTATGAAGTATTGCAATTATTGAAAGTATGAAACGAGTAATGTCAAGGATATAGCTTTAAAGAATAATTCTTAATGTATGATAGAAAAAAAAAGAATATTCCTTACTATATTCAATTACCATGTTAATCCTGATATTACCAGATGTAAATAATTATAGTATAACAAAATAATACAGACTTAAGAAAAATAAATTAGAAAAAATAAAAATTCATTATCTAATTTACTTTTATATCGCTTAAATTTTATTTTCAATAAATTCAAATCCAATAATATTCTGGCTTATAATTTTTTTCCCCATTAAAAAAAAAAGTAAAGTAACGTTTCACAATGTTTAGAATAAAAAAGATATATTAAATAAAAAAAAAGTATTGTCAATTAACATATGAGTAATTATATTTAAATAGTGCATTTCAAATTATATGTTTTACAGTACCAGTAACTTTATTAATATATTATTCATTTTAGAAATGAATATACAGTAATACAATTTTTTACGGTATTTTTATCTTCAGTATGTAAATTGAAATTTGTGAAAATCGAAATTTTTTAAAATCTTTTCCATTTGACATGATAAAACTTTGCTATAGTACTATTTTTTATACGTATCATTAGAATTTAGCAATCATGATAAGAAATTTATTTCATTTTTTTCTGTTTGATTGTCTGACAGCCGTTCTTCAAAAAGATATGGCCAACAAGTGTCACTTTATGTGTACCTGAACAACAAAACAAATAATGTCATATCGTTTGTCTTCAAGGATTGTTGCCGAAAATTCGTTACTGGCGCTTGTAGTTTGAGTAGTTGCGCGCATGTTATGTTTTTTCACAACAAACATTGGGTGGTTCTTATTTATAGACGGTTGAAAATGTAGCGGCAAATATTTTTACTCTGTTCTCCAAACACTGTTTCAATTCGTAAAGAACTAGTATACAGAGGCTTGGGAATCGACCAAATAACAATAAAACGTTAGCCACAAAACTCTTAGAAATTAATTATGAATTTTTTAATTTTTTTAAGTATGGTGCACCTTACTAAAAAAGTTAAACAAAATATGAGGATAATAGTTATTTTAAGATATTGTTACCATAAAAGTATGAATGTGAAATTTCAAAAAATTTCAAAAAAAAATTCATGTTCGTCAGACTTTTAAAGGTTTTTATTTTTTTACAACTAGAATTCCTGACGAAAAAATCGGAAAAAATTCTTTGGTATATGCCAAGTTTTGTTCGCAATTGTCGTATGCGATTAAATAGAGAGAATAGAGTAAAAACGAATAATCCAATTTTTCCCTATTACTATTTCTTTTTACTAAGTTATTGAAATCAATCCATTGTAATTCAAATGTAATCGGTCCATTGCAAATCAAATTTGATTTAAGAACACATTTGACCCCCTTATCTAGCTATACTCTTGCCATGCAAATAAAGTCAATAAACTTCTCTACATATGTGATACTTAAAAAAAAAGTAATTGTATTTAAAAAACAAAGATTACCTTAAAATTTCAGAAATATTTTTACCGATTAAATTGATCAAAATGGAAAATATTATATAGTGGAAAATATTTAATAACATCACTGTCCATTCGTTCATTTTTATGCTACCATTATTCACGACCTGTTCCAAATATTTTAATAATTTTTAAACTCTGCGTTCAAAAAATTGAATGGCATTTGATTTAAACCAATTTTCACTTGTATCATCGTTGTTTTATCAGCGTAGCTCGTCATTTAGAACAAAATTACTTTTTTAAAACGCGAAAATAATTTTTGTGCTGTTTTCGTATAACCTCTACCATGTACAGCATAAATATTTTTCTAACCACCGTTAAATTCACTTGTCAGAGGCTCATTTTTATTTCCTTGAGAGCCTGTCGTTTTGTAACTAATATTTTGTGTTATTAATGCGAAACGAAAAGTTTCACGACAATTCTGTTGAATCAAAACTGTCTGAATCAAAACTATCGAATAGTATATGATACACTACCCATGAATAATAATTGTTACTGGATAAAATTCATTGTGAAATGAAACCCGCGCGAACTAATGAACCAACTCAATACATAAAAAGTGTGTTCCTAATAAAATGTCCTCCAGAAAATATAACAGATTTCATCTGAAACATTTTTTCTACTAGAGAATAGTTTGAGAAATTATCGCGTAAAGAAGGTAAGATCGTACAGCCTCTATACAATGTTACTCATGCATAATTAAAATTTTTAATAAATAGTGTTCATTCAATTATATAAGATTTAGTTCTTTTTAATATAAAAGACGTATCCCTTATGAATGCATTGAATTATGCATAGAGTATAATGTTGAAACAATAATCATATTTTATGCTTTATATTTGCACCTAAAATGTGGTGAAATATTAGGTATAACATTTAAATTGCATTTTCTCTTAATATCATATCAAATAGCTTGCTATAAATCATATTTTGAATCAAGAATTTGTATCGCAAAAGTATTCAAACTACAAAAGTTTATTAATAAAATGTACTTGAAAAGTATAATACCTTTAACACAAGATTTATTTGGTGGATTTATGAATAATTTTTTATCGTTTGAGATATAACGCGTACAATAAAAATCGATTAAATCGGAGAATGAAATAAATTCACGTACCGGTACGATTGCAGCGTTATGCGCTAGAATGAGGTTCTTAGAACCGTTTCAGTTAATTGATCAACGACACGCCTGCATACATGTATTTAGTCGTTCGTTGCATATATAACCAAGAGTAGTGTAACTGTTGAAGTGGTTGAATCAATTTACGCTGATGTATTATGGCGTCATTTGCTCGCACAATCGAGCGAATTACAATCATTTCTTCTTTGCGTTCCCGGTCTTCAACATTGTCGAACTTTACCCTCCTATCAATTTTTTTTCACTTCACATATCTTTTCCAGCTTTCGATTCTGATTAATATTCTTCTTTAATTTTTCCTACATCCAATTAGATATATTCTGTAGGTGTACTCACTGATCATTGAACGCACACATTTGCACTATTTATGGATCATTAACCTTACTATTCTCTCTTTTCTCATTCTTTTTGTACATACACTTGGCCATATACAGTAATTCTCTGACTTACGTCCTTCTGACTTACGTTATTTTGCATCTATATCATTTCTTCAACAAAACGATAGACATTTGTTCAAACAGTCATATTTGTGTCCAGGTGTTATGTTTTCATCGAGTTTGTTATATTAGAAGGATGGAATAAAAAAATAGTAGAACGATCAACAAAACGAAACTTATAATTTTGAAAGGGAAGGCAAGACTGATACAACCTTTCCACCCCGCGTTCAGCTTAAGACTAACTTTTCTCCCAAAAAATGTGGCTCGTAGGCCCACGGTTGTTCTTTCCCCCCCTCGGGCTTTTCCCGCTTTCCTCCATGCCGTACGCATACTGCCAACAACAGGCCCCAAAAATGGTTTACAGTTAAACCCGAGAGACGATGGTCAATTCAACAGAGTTTCTCTAATATATTACATAACTATGTATTTTTATTTTAAGTATATATGCTAATCTTTACTCGTGTAGTCAATTTTACTAATTAAGTGGAAATCTATCCTGTAGTGTAATCAAATGTAACGTTTTGTACATAACCTGTTGCCGGATCAGAGTTTTATTCGATAGTATATGTAAGAGATAGATTCTAAAATGTAGTTTTCCTTATTTATTTTTGGGGGAATGAAATATTAACATATGTAATGTATTCTTATTCAATAAAATTATTCAATAAAATAGTTATTGAAATAACATTTAGTTGGTATCGCATAAATATTTAAATGTGTTATGCGATAGATACAAAAAGATTTTAATGTCACATCAGAGGTGACATACACTACCGCTCAAAAGTATTCGGACAATGGTTGATTTTTGTCAAAATGTAATTTGTGATTTTGTTATTTAATTGTTATTGTTACAGCTATGTGTAGCAGAATACTATAACAGGATAAAATTGAATATTGTGAATAAATTACTGAGCTAATGTGCAATAAAAATAACATTAAAGTCTATAAGTGTCATACCTTATAGAACTGTTTTATTATTTGAAAAGTTCTTTATATTTTGGTTATATAATTGCTAAGCTATGGCTTAAATAATGACGTTCCTCCACCATGGTTAGTGTCCTTTTATAAATCGTATATTTCATTTTAATACATTATTGGAAAATTTTTATCAACAGAAAATTTCAATTCACAATGTGTCGATTCCTTAAGAAAGTAGTAAATATTACTTTCAATCGGTAAATTGTCATTAATTTACATGTTTTGGTAACATTTATGTATTATCGATAGAAATTGATCAAATTGACAAATTTATCAGTGTTCGGATACATATGAGCGACAGTGTACATTCGATAAGGTTTAACATACGTCGCTAATGTTGCAACCAGTCATTACATGCAGTCCAGGGTATGACTGTATGCACAAGAATATTCGTGTAATTGATACCATTTTGTTCCGCTTAAAGCATATATATTTAACTTAATTATTAAATAACAATACTCGATTCTATTTTCGCCACGTTTTATACGTTTTTTAAATTATTTCCGTCATTTATGTACATTTGCATTTTGTCTTCCTATCGAGTTACAATGACCATGCGACCTTTCTAGTCTGTCGGTATAATTTTCGGGCAGCTGTTACGAGGACAATAATTATGTGACATGGAGGAGGAGAACGTTTGCCTGCGTACATCGCTGTCAGTAGCGCATTGAAATACCGATAATGATGACATCGTAATTTGCAGAATGGTGGTTGTCGGTGCGCTCGAATCAGACGTCAGCGAACGAGGTGTATTTGGGTGTTAGGAAGCTGAAAACAGTGTCGCTCGTTTTGTCGAATGCAAATGTATATGCGTGGAGTAATTGGGAGATCAATTAAGTGCAATGAGGCCTCAATGAATAGGAGGTTAACGGGATCGTGCGTAATGTATATTATTGAACCCATGTAGCTGCCCAAGTTAAATGGAACGTGATAAATATGCAAAATTGCAACAAACTCGAAATTTATGAGTAAAAATAGAAAAATTACGAATGTAAAGTATTTTTGAAAATAATTTACAAAATTTTATTA
>SMSQ01019349.1:0-20502 GCA_019453375.1 Ctenoplectra terminalis | reverse complement strand
ATCTAAATTGTAATCTGGGAATTTTTATATTATTAAATTTCACTCTCTTTTATTCGCAAGAAAATTTAGACTAGTTTATATAGATTAATTTTATCTAGTTTAACTTTTACTCTAGTTTTGTCTTCGCAGAGCAAGTAAACGTTGCATAGAAATTTTTATAAAATATTCTTAGCGTCGCACAAAGTACAAACGGTTCCACCCAATCCGCCATAAACGCATTTATAGTCCGCGTAGAATCAGTCGATCGTTCAAGGCCACCAAACAGTGACCCCCCACTCTGCTTTCACTTTCCATTTTCCATTTTATTCCACGTACCATTTTCTTTGCCAATAAACTAAAATCAACAAACATACAATTAAAACCTAAACCTCTCATAAAACCATCAAACCACAAAACATCTACAAACATAATACAGTGTAATTAATTTACAACTATCTTCATCAACTTTCTCTGGCACACTCCATCGGTTCCAACATAACGTTACGTATTTCTCAATTCTATTTTACCATCCATACAACTAACACAATTTTCTACAGAAACACAATACAAAATCCCTTTCATCCCTCCCTCACAAAAAAAATAAAAACAAAAAGGAATGTACAAATAAAGAACAAAAGACGTAAAACAAGCGTCCAAAGGAAGGAAAAAGGATTTTTCGAGGGGGTGGTAGAAGGTTGCGCTTAAAGCATAGCAGCGTGACTTCGTTAGTCTCATTATCAACAGGATACTAGGCGTACCCTTTTCCGGGTCTCTCGTTTTTCCGACGTATTTCAGCTTCGTTATCATGCATTTCGTTAGCTCGCCCCATCGATGTTGCCGCGCCGCTCATAACATCGTTAATTTCGCTTTATTTACTTCCAGCGTTAATTGATGGACGTTGCGCCAGAACAAAAGGGTGAGTAATATGGTTCGCGTGCACAAGCGTGTTCGACTCAGCACGGAAAATTGGCTTGCTCGTCGCGTTTTCCCCCGGCCATTCTTTCTCCACGATGTTCTGAGACCGCTGGGGAAAAGGAAGAAATACGTTCTCGCAGGCGACTTCGGGATTCCGTGTCGGAAAAAATCATGGTGATGCTTTAGCGTCACTTTCTGCTTTGGTTGTCCCAACCCTTTGCGCTTGAGAATTGACTCTCGCTCGCTGGTTAATTCAACCAAAGATCAAGAAATTATATACTTATATTTTAGACATTTTATTTTGTTTACCTTTATTATTTTTCTTTACTTTTTTTTTTAGAAATTTTACTTATAGAAATTATTGGTTAAAAAATTTCCAAACCAAAGTAGAAGAAAACTATAATCAGTCAACCTCTTGACACACGAATAAAACAGAATTCTAATGACCCCAAAGATACTCTTTAATTTGGCTCAACCGAACAATTACGTGAACTTAGAACTTTAACATTTTTTTACATATATATTTCTTTAATCTACAATTAATAAAGAAAAAAAAAAATAGGTCATCGCTCCCCAAGCTACCCTATTTAATAATTATTTCATATGGAACGACCGTAGTCGCCTGTAGCAGCGTCAGGACTTCGTTCCGCGCGAATTCGATTCCGAATATAACTGTTCTCGCTAGGAACAAAGGGACCAAAATCCTCTTTGACAGTGTCTCTCGTTATCGGAACCATCGTTATTCTATATTCTTGATATTCCAGGAAGCAGCTCGTACACGACTGGAATAAACGAAACGACAGGACACGTCGTCGCCGTCGTCGTTGTCGTCAAGAACAAAAGGTAGTCACCGGACGCTCGAGAAATAAATAATGGACGGCCTTGCAAAGGGCTGGCGCGAGAATCGAAGGGTGCAAAAGTCGTCCGGCTGAGTTATATGACGCGCGCGAGCACACTTTGCGCGGGATCCGACGTGACGTACGATCAGAAAGCGATTTAATAAATTTCACACGCGGGCCCGATGACAGCGTGTCACCGGCAGACACGGACGCTCGTTGGTACACGTGGATCAGCCAAGATCGCGGACGATCGACCGTTCAAGTTTGTCATTAATCGTCTGGATCGACTGGCACCGTTTTCACGGATGTAGCGGACCGAGGTCTGGCTCTCGATCGAGAGGGTTCGAGAGGGTTGAACGAAGGTGGAACGAAGATCGAGTGGAAATGGACGCTGCGTTTTGTCGTTCTGGTGATTTTTCATGATTCTGTTCGATCGGTGACGAATAAAGTAGGGATTGGTTAACCCTTATCGGACGTTAACATAAAATTACGTGCGTAATTTGTCGTTGAGTCGGAGTTTTGTTCGGTATTATAGATAAGGTTTTTTTTAGATAATTTTTAATACATTCGTGTGTTTTTTTCTTTAGGAAAATTTGTTAATTATGAGAAAAATATAAAGATACTGTGTTAATACGCGGAACTTCTGATTTCAGTTTTATTCTAAAGACGTTCTTCTAGAAATTGGGAATTTTTGTTTAACACGTTGACTGTCATGGGGGCCACCAGTGGCTGGCACTTGACTTGGCTACAGCGCCATGGGGACCATCGGTGACCGGCGACGCGACCAATAGTTAAATATATAATTAGAGTAAATATCGATATTGATAAATTTGTAAATAATACCACTGTTACTATAATGGTTTGAAGAAATTAATGCCATACGGAACATGCAAGTATAATTTTATCAATACAAGGAAAATATAGATATTATTTTAAACATAATATACATCGCATAATAAGAAATTCTCATTAAACCACGTAAAATGCGCGCGGCAGTCAACGTGTTAATAATCACGTCACACGCGTTAATTTTTCAAGTACTTCCAAGCGATTATTTTATGCAACATAAAATTATGTTCGTTTGAGAATGTTTTTATTCGACTAAATTTTTGATGTTTAGAAAGCATCTGGTTTTATTTCGTTTCAAGATAGAAATAAAAATTCTTCCTCTGCTGTTACCGCGAAACTTTAACCAAAAGAAACTACCCCTCGTGTACATCTGTAGTATTCTGCAAAGGGATTTCATGAAACATGGTTAACACGATACGGAACAAACCTCTGTTAAAAAATCCTCGAAAAAACTTAGTCTGTATGAAACTGTACGAAAATTAATACCAAAGGATTACAGCGTTCGCGTTTTGCTTTCCGCTGAAAAATCACCCACTTCGAAACCTGAGTTTGCGCCAAACAACCCCTAAATGCGTCTGCTTTATCTCTCTGTGTCTCTGTTTCTCTCACTCTTTTACTTTCTCCCTCTCTCGTTCTGGACACCTCATCCTCATAACTCTCGTCCAGCACGAAAATCAAATTCCACGGTCTCCTTCGTTGAAAGCTTTATCGACTTGCGGCGTCCGGCGTTCGCGTAACAAATTAAACGGCAAACGAACAGCACGGGGATGATTTACAAAATGCATTTCCGGCCGTGCTCCGTTGAAATTTCGTGTATCGGCTACGCGTCCAATTTATAGCGCGGTATTTTCTAAACCAAGCTGTTGCATTATAGCGTAATTTAGCTGAACATAATTTATGCCGCCATCTTTGTTTGAGGGGTGTCGAGGGTGGTTCGAGGGCGAGTTTTCTTGAAAAATTTAGGAAAATTCGACGCGGAACGATGGAATTTGTGAGACGAAATTTTGTTAAGAATAAATATTTATTAAGATCTTAAATCGAAGATAAATATAAGGCAGATCGAGGAAAATCAGCTAGAAATAAGAATTCGGTCGAGAGAAAGATTTTTAAGTTTAAAAAAAAGTGATATTAATGTTTAAATTAGGTATGTATTAATTACGAATTTGTAATAGAAGGTTAACCTTCTAAATTTTGACTGTAATTTTTTTACCGTCGAAAGAAAATTATCGTTGAAAATAGAACTTATATTTTAATTTATAATTAGATTTTTTTTCCTCTTTATAGATTTTTAATAAAAATATCTGAATTTTTAGTAATCTTAAAAGAAAATTGAATCCGTGTATTGTATTTAAATTTATCACGATCTTTTCTTTACAAAATATTTATATTCAAATTTTTATTTATTTCTTTGCGATAATGCATGCTTCCGAATTTTCTCCTGAGTTATTAAAGAAAACTTGGGAACGTTGTACTCTGCAAGGTATGCGAAATTCCAACAATTCGAAGAATTGATATTAACTTCTCTGTAACCTCCAACTTCGTGATTCTCTAAGAAACTCTCGAAGGAAGACAATTATGTCACCTAAACTGCTACGGTTACTGTAAGACCTTTTTCGAGCTTCATCTAATATTGCACGAGCTGCTTTAAACTTTATTAGAAACACATATTATATTATAAAGTTCTTAGAACAGGAGCGCAATTCGTAATCACTCCGAACATTCTTTCCTTGAATTTTAGTTCTCACGCGATTATTCAGGAAGAAAAGAAATAAAATAGGTACCACTGGAAACTCACAGGATATAATTAATAACTAGTCTGAGAATTTTTACGTAGCTATTAAAAATTTAACGCTGCAAAATTACACAAAATTAGAATACCAGAAAATTTACAAAACAAATAATTTGTGAAATAATTTTCCACCCAAGTTTTTCTTCCGTTCTTTACTATATTCTCAATAATATAAATAAGTGTTAAAATAAAACTGAACAAACAGCTTCCAGATAATACAATATATTAAAGAAAAAAAAAAAAAAAATCCAAACTGAATAAGAAAAAGAAAAAAACCCAAACTCAATAAAAAAAAAAAGAAATTAAATTACAAAAGCGAACGATAAAACTACTCTTACAAATCGACATTAACAACCGGAAAATCCTCAAATCCCTCACGTAGATAAAACTAAAAAAAAAAAAATATACAATATAATCTTACATCGATCAAATTTTTTTTTTCCACGTCCATGAATTCCTCTCAACCTTTTTTTTTTAACGAAGAAAAACAATTCCGTTTACCAAAGCCGTAACTTTGTGCCCCGTTCTTTAACAACCATTCATCGATATCGTTTATCGATTTCGAACCTTTCGCTACTTTCTTTCTCGCCGATCAGTTTCTATTTATCCTCTTCTCCCTATCAACGAGCAACGAGCTCGAGAGGCTGCATCGTTGCCTTCCAACAAAGTGGCTCGTCGAAAGAACACAGCATCGATTCAGTCTTAAAATATGCGATAGAGTTCGGTGGAATCGTTAATCCCGCCGCAGATGATCCGTGGAAGGGAAGCAAAGGGGTGGTCGAGGGGGTTCCGAAGACAGAGAACTTGAAATTGCCGCGGCTTTATCGTAACGAGTCACTTTGAAAGTTAAATCGTTACTCGTTGGAATATGATGCGAAACGCTTTTGATACGGTTTATGTACATAATCTATCGCTACCGATCGTTCGATATTCTGCGAGAATGGTTCAGTGATCCGGTTTGCAAATAAATCGAAACTAGCTACCGTGGAAATTGTTAATTAGGTCGGCAGGGTATCTGTGATACGTTTGCGGAAAAGGGTATTTCTTTTTAATTCCACGTTTATTTAACTATTTAACACTGGAATTAGCAAAGCGGTCAAAATGACACGTTCGTAATTTCTCGCAGAAATTTTATAAATCAACCACGGTGCCTTTGGCGAAATTTTTCATAATTTGAAAAACCTTTGTCTCGGTTGCATTAGATATTATTTTAACACCAGAACTACCGAACAAGTCAAAATTACTTGTTCATAATTTCTTATAGAAATTTTAGAAATTTACAATAATGAATTTTTGAGATTTGTCCGCAAATTTTTGTAAAAAAATATGCATAAAGAATTGTTACCCTTGTTATAGGTATTTTTCGAAATACCTATAAATAATATAATTTTGATTTCTTTGGTACAAGTCTACTTTAATCGCCGGTAGTTCTAGTGTTAATAAGTATACTTTAATCGTCGGTAGTTCCAGTGTTAAAGTTGGAATTATTAATTTTGGAATTAAACAAAAAAAAAAATTTTCTTCTGGTTGAAGTGTTTTCAGCGAGGTGTTTCACTGTTTCTTTTTTTTTCAGAGAAAGAATGGATAATCCGTTCTTTAAGAGCACGTCTGGGGTCAGTGATTTGCAGAGCCCGATCTGTAGGAGAATTCGAGAGAATGTACGTTCAGCCACGTTAATAATCGTAAACCCCCGCTTAATTTCACACTAGATCTGCGCTACGTTGATTGCACGGACCGGAAACTCTCGCGATCCCGTGTTACGAATAATCACGCGATAGGTTGGATGCAGTTGATTAAAACCGGCGGTGGCTCGAAACTATTCGATATCAGGGTGGAAAGGGGGGGATATTTGAAGAAAGCGAAGAATGTAGAAAATGCGATAGAATGTGTTTCAGAAATTTGTAATATAAATTTCGTGTGCTGATAAAAATACGTTTACAAGGTGCAACGAAGATTGCAATTTACGGTGCTAACGCAATACATTTTCATGATTTTTCAGGGAGTGTTACGATATACGTAGATTAATAATTATGGGTTAATGAATATACGACTGAAGCTCTAAATGTAATTTTTCTTATTACAAATTTAATTGAATCGTAAAAAATATAGAAATATCGCTGGACATTTTAGACCACAGAAACTGATTAAAATTTCATAATTTTTTAGAGAATATAATAGCACATCTATAATAATAACCGAAGCTCCAAATTTAATTTTCCTTATTGCAGTTTTAGTTCAATCATAAAAAATATAATACTGCTAAACCTTTTAAATTTCGCACACTGATTAAATTTTCATGATTTTTCAGAGAACATTACGATATACCTGTATTAATAACCGTAGGTTAATAAATACGCGACTGAAGCTCTAAATTTAATTCTCCTTATTACAATTTTAATTCAATCGTGAAAAAAAATAATAGAAATATCGCTAGACATTTTAGACTTTGAAAATTAATTAAATTTTCATAATTTTTCTGAGAATATAGCACTACGCCTATATTAATAATTATAGGTTAATAAATACGCGACTGAAGCTCCAAATTTAATTTTCTCTTATTACAATTTTAATTCAATCATGAAAAAAACAAGACTTCGAAAATTAATTAAATTTTCATAATTTTTCAGACAATATAGCACTACACCTATATTAATAATTATAGGTTAATAAATACGCGACTGAAGCTCCAAATTTAATTTTCTCTTATTACAATTTTAATTCAATCGTGAAAAAAAATAATAGAAATATCTCTAAAAATTTTAGACTTTGAAAATTAATTAAATTTTCATAATTTTTCAGACAATATAGCACTACACCTACATTAATAATTATAGCTTAATAAATACGCGTCTGAAGCTCCAAGTTTAGTTTCCCTTATTTCTATTTTAATTCAATCGTGAAAAAATATAAATAGAAATATCGCTAAACTTTTCGGACAACTTTTCTATACGAAATCATTTCACCACAAACAACTACGTACACCGTGCACAGTGTCTATATTCCGGAAGGATACTTGGTATCTATAGAGCACGATGTCTCGTCGAACTCGATGCATGGCACATCGTGCAATTTCTAAGTTCCATCGCCCTTGCTAGGATAGTTCGTCGCTACAACAGGTTACCATCATAAACGACGGCGCTCTAAGACTCCTACCCTAGGGGATATACCCGAAGAAGCGTCGATCGAGTGATCTTAGATGTTAGTTTAGAAACAGTCTATTACAGATTATACGTGTCTCGTACAATAATCCCAGTAATTTTCTACCAAATATAATTCTTTAATTTATTATCGTACACGGTGTTCGAAAATATTTCGATTACATTTATGCATCACGAATAAAGGATTTAATATAAAATTTTCATGCCGGAGAATATCACAGGAAATCCCCTAAAAATGTACCGGGATAAATATATAAAATTCTTATTAGCTATTCTGACTGTCCATAATTTTAGCTAATCATAAAAATACGATTTGCATAAAAATCTGCCATCAATAACAAACCAACAACGATATATTCCCTTTCTCTGAACGAAACTTATAACGCAACTACAGTTGGACACCAAAATATCCTACCGTCTTACTCATTAATGTTACTTTCTTAACCTGTTGGCTTGCGATTTCTTCAATCTTCGTACATATTAGGAATAGTTCACGTCTTTGACACTCTGTCAAACGCTAAGTATTGAAATATCACACGTATTTTGTATCTGCTGATTTTCAATATTGTAAATTTAAATTACAGTTAAAGCTAAAATTGAACTTCATCATAAATACTGTGTGTTTTTATTGTATTTTATCCAGAATCGGCGCCACGAGTGTGACTCCTGGTTATAGGGCAAAGGGTTAACCCTCTATGGGACCGTGTGACTTAAAAGTTACAAATTAATGTATCTGTATTTAAAAAAATTTATTCCATTTAATCATCACTGTACTATTAAATCTGATTACCGTATTACTGCAGTGATACCACGATTCATCTATAGCAATTATTACTTTAAGAATTTTCGAATCAAAGCGAGAAACTGTAATCGATCGTAATTCTTCCTCTGATAAGTGGACAAAATTCGGGCTATAGAGGGTTAAAATATAACTTTCTCTTTCTATATACATATTCTGCTTTATTCGAAAAATATTACGACAAACTATAAAGAAACAAAATTACGATCACAGAAGGATAACATCTAAGATCCCAAACTTTTCCAAGTTTCACAGAACTATCGCGAGAACTTAAAACATTCTTTCGGAAAGAAAAAATTTCATATTCGTCTGGTTGATTCACATGTTTTAGAGATAGAAATAAAACGAATTAACAAGAATACAAAAATAAACTAAGAAGAACCTCCGAAGAGGATCACACGCGTCTCAATGGCGGCACCACAGGAGTACAAAGGGTTAACCGTAACAGAACGAAGATAAAAATTACATGCGTATACGAGCTACGTAAAAATTTACGAGCCGATAAACGACCGGATAAATTCCCCGCGGGAATCGGACTTAAAGCGCGATCACGAAACACCGACCCTCGAGCCAGGCGTGCAACAGGAATATCAATTAAGTTATGACGAATAAACTTTTCTAATTACGTGGCCGACCACGGACCAGGGACGCCGGTACAGCCAACTAATTGCTGGCCTCTGTTTCTGCACCTGTACGCAGGTATCTTGCATCCCAAAGTAACCTGCTTTGCATGTTGCATCAGGGACAGCGAGTCAGGTAGAAGCAGAGATCCAGAGAGAACGAGAGAGAGAGAGAACGACAGAGAGAGAGAGAATGAGAGAGTGAAAGGATCAGGGAGGGAGTTGTTGAATAATGGGTTGAATGAGGGACCGAGTAAGCGAGTGAATGAACCGGTGAACAAGCCACGGAGTCAGTAAGCGAGTGACTGAATGAGAAACGCGAGACAGCGAGGAAATGTAGGAGAGAACGAGAGGCTAGATTAAATGGAGAAAATGAAAAAGGAAAGGGGAAAGGGTGGAGCATGGGAATTAGAGAGTGATCTTGCATATTGTGTAATGGATGATACTTATTTGGAATGAGGTTGAGGGGATGGAGATTTCAAGAATCTTGGGTTTGGGGTCGTGAACTGTGAGGAATTTGGTTTTATTCTAGTTTCAGATTAATCAGGGATGGTCCGAGTTTGTGAGATGTGAGAAATATATTTTCGTTCTGTAATGTTTTTTGACGGTGATGGAATATCTTTGTGACTTAGTTTCTTGGTAATCGAAATTGAGAAATGTGGAGAATTCGGGTTTATTTTATTGTGGGATCGGTGAACGGTGAGTGGGGTTTTTTGGAGATCCGAATTGTGAAATATGAGAGATTTTATTCTGGCTTGAGATGAGAGAATGGTGACTTAGTTCCTTGATAATCGAAATATTGAGAAATGTAGAGAATTCGGGTTTATTTTATTGTGGGATCGGTGAATGGTGAGTCGGCTTTTTTGGAGATCTGAATTATGAAATATGAGAAATTTTATTCTAGTTTGAGATGAGAGAATGGTAGCTTAGTTCCTTGATAATCGAAATTAGGAAATGTGAAAAATTAGGTTATATTTTATTGTGGAATCGATGAATGGTGAGTCGGCTTTTTTGGAGATCCGAATTGTGAAATATGAGAGACTCGGGTTTATTCTGGTTTGGGATGAGAGAATGGTGGCTCAGTTCCTTGATAATCGAAATTGAGAAATGTGAAAAATTCGTTTTTATTTCACTCGTTTAGGTCACTCTTCGTGACCCAAATTATGAAATGTAAGAAATTTTATTCTATTTTATCCTGAGAAGAGTGAAAAGTAGCTCAGTTTCTCGATAATCCAACGAGAAACGACTCGTGTCTTACACTTGGAATCTTTCTCTTTTCTCTTAAATTATAGTTAAGAATTTATTGCAACCATTTTGAAAAACAGAAGCTCGTCTTAAAAACAAAATTGTAAACTCTATTTCTAGATATTCGACATTTATCAATCTCCATGCTACGAAAATTAAAACGAAATACCAAACAGTAGCAACGAAATTCGGATTCCAAGAGCTTTACATCGCGTCGAACATACTCTATTTCGTAATATTCCCACGTGCACCACTTTTCCCACATTATCGAGGAAAATGGAGGTAAACAAGAGACAGTAAGAGATCTGTCGGTTTCGAGGACATAAAGAGATCTACCGATGGTCGGTAGTGAAAGAGGCTCAATAGAGGGTCCAGAAACGAGCCACCGTTCATTTAGTCTATCCTCGAGTGGCTCTAATAACTCTAAGACTACCGTCGGTTTGAGTGGCAGCGGAGGCGCAGCTTATTATTCAACTATCACGGTTGCTCGAGTGGGACAGGATGTACAAAGTGGCCGAGCACTTCACCCCCCGATTTAAATGTCGCCCCTGTTGTTTACAACTCAATTATGACGCGGCCGATACCGCGACTTGAGTATACAAGTCGTTTCAAAATCGGTAGAATTTTTTCTTTTTTTTTAATATAATATTTAGAAGATTAAAAAGAATCTTTATTAGATTCTTACGTATCAAACGTCTGATTTTTAAAGGAAGCTTTAAACGGATGCAGGATATACATCTCTTTTTAATATTAATCTTTATTAATCGAAGTAATATTATATAGTTTTATACCGAGATATAATACAACTGTGTAACTGTTTTATTTTTAACAAAAATGATACACGATAATGATGCATTTACAAGAAGATACGTTTGAGAGAATACGTACTTTAAAATCGGACATTTAACAAGTTAAGTGTGTTTGACGACTATATCCGTCATGGAGATGTGACAGAATTTTGTGTCGCGACGGCTATATCCGTCATGCGTGAAACTTTGTTACAATTCGATATTTAAATTGTAATTTTGGCGAAAACTAAATTATATTCGTAAATTTTAATATTTTTAACATGTTTAGAGGTCAAGAAGAAATAAAACAAAGAAATAAAAATTATAAATAATTCGAGTTGGATTCGTAACTTCCTGAGAGCTAACTATACCCGCCATCGCTTGATTATCGCGACGCACACTGGTGCACGCTTTGCAAAGAGATCGCCACAGTTAACTGGTTAATACGTGAGAACCTGATATTAGGTTTGGTAGTTTCAATATTAGCGAAACTTATCTCTATGTTTTACATTATTTCACGCGCAATAAATATTAATAATTAAACCGAGGTTTATTCGTGGTAAATTTAAAATAAAATAGTTGGAGCTTGAGGGTACTGGTGGTTTCGATGTTAATAAAATTAATTTTTTTATTTCGTTGAATTTCGTGTAACGTACGCGAGAGAATTTTAATTTAGTAGTTTTCCTTTTTACTCTTTGCTAAAACTGATAAAACTATCGACGAAACATTCTGTATAGAGGTTAGAAAGCCGCGATGCGGAATCTCAATGTTCTTGGGAGTTCGAGGCCGCTGTTATACGCCACTGAAGTGGCATCAAAACATTCCAGCAATTCAAACAGCCAGACCGAATGCAGATTAAGATCGACAGGGAACGAGTTGGCTTTCAGAAGCTCGCAAACATCCGAACGACTTCTGCTTGCTGGTGTTCCGTTTAAACGGAATATTGAACAAATCACAATTACTGAATCGATGAATCGTTGTCCAACTGTATTAATTACTCGTATGTAGGAGAAAACTACGGTGGAACGAGTGAAATCTTCCGATTAACGAATAATAATTTGATAAAAAATTATTAAATAATTGAGACCTTATATTATATATTAAATAATTAAGACCTTATATTATATATTAAATAATTGAGACCTCATATTATATATTAAATAATTGAGACCTTATATTATATATCAAATAATTGAGACCTTATATTATATATTAAATAATTGATATCTTATCACCCTCAATTTATTTTTCCTGCGTAACTTTTCCAATATCAAAGTTAAAATTAATTTTTCAATATCCGCTAAGAATTAGCTTTGTCAGAATTAAAATAAAAATTATAGTAAGAGCATTATCGAGATTAGCAAAAAATTAAAAAAATAAATTCCAACTTTGATCCATTTCCTCTATTCTATTCTAATATTCCATTCCAATAGTATCAATTAATTAAGCTGTCGTTAACTGTGATAGTAAATTCAGACCGAAATAAAATTCGTACAACAGCGCAGCTATCTTCGAAACAAAGAAGGAATTTATAAATCAGAGAAGCTTTGGAATAATTCAGAAATTACAATTTGATTGAAATATTTGGAAGCATCGGATAATTATAAATTTCACAATATTACAAAATATTCCGTAAATTAATCTCCTTTAGGAAGAATTTTATGGATAGCATCGAACGATCTGAGAATTTTGCAATATTGTACTTCAGCATGAAACGTGACGCGTAAATCTCGAGAAAGCAACAGAGGAAATTTATCTTGTATCTCGATGCAGTCCTATCGATCGGCCGGAAGCAGTACACGGGAGGTGTTTCAGGATTTATTGAACTTTAGCTTGGTATCCTTCATGATTACCATTTAAGCCATTTATCCAACTTTGTTTCGCCTCCATATTCAATCAGAAACAAGAATATCCCGGCGTCCACACGTGGGATTATGTTTCGGCAAACTCCGAAACCAAACCGGTGTACACGGATCAAATGAAGCTCGAAATCAAACGAGGCTCAAAATCAGATTCGAAGAAGTTTGAATCCGGTTAAAAATTGTTTACACGGTGTAATCAGTTTCATCGGTTCCATCTGTGTCTTTATTATTCTGATAACAATAGTTTCTCCATTCAATATCCTGTTCTATTAGCATTCAAAATGTGAAATCGATTCGAGCTGAATACACAATATTATAGTTCAGCCGTTCGAGTATCGACGAGGGCGATCACGTTTCTCTGGTGTTGCGACAATTGCGCAAGCCGCTTTTGCGATGGAAAAAAATATCTTGCAACCTGTAAGATTTTATAAAATACTGTAAAAAAAAAAAAAATTAATTAATATGGAGTGGCGAGGACTGAGAATGTAAAAAGACATTCGTCGAACGAGGAGATGCTTTTTAACCGCGATCCTTGATCCTCGATTTTTAGTTTTGTCGATCCGTACTTTGATTTTGCTTTTGGTTTTAATATCGCGTTGATTATTGGAAGTATTGAGTCGATCGAATTGTAATCTTTCTTAAAAAATAAATTTTTATATCCACGTTTATAATAATGACTTGTTATAAAATATGCTTGATTTAACCCTCTATAATCCAACTTTTATTTTCCTGTTACAGGGAAAAATACGATCGATTACAGTTTCTTATTTTAATTTGAAAATTTTTAAATCGATAATTTCCATAAATGGACTGTTTGATATCCATGCAATTGTACAGTAATAAAATTTATTAATACAGTGATAATTTTTAAATTGTCATAATTATTTTTCTAGAAAATTAAAATTAAAATTGTGCTCCATTTTTTTAGCATATGTATCGAAAATTGTTCAGCACTTGAACATGATTAAGCTCCTTTTCATTTCCCATTATGGTGTCGTTTTCTTGAACAATATTTGAGAGAAATGTTGAAAATTATTTGGATTTAGTTGGAAGAATTTATTACAATAATTTTACAGCGTAAGGTAATTTATGCGAGAGAGAGAGAAAAAAAAGGATAAAGAAAGGTATGGCAATAATAATGCTCTTCTTTTTACGACAGACAAACGAGAAAACTTCAAGTTAGCGTAGCTTAAACTTCGCTAACTTTAGTGCCGCGAACTTTGCGACTGAAAACGTCGCGGCTAGCAGTTGCGTCTTACTTAGCATTGCGTGCTGATTGCCAGAAGAATGAGTTCTTCCTGTCGTAAATTTCAAACGCGTACTAATAACAATTTAGTAAGAAACAAGCTCGGAAACTAGATACTCGCCGATTCATTTTCCCGAGACAAACTGAGTTTTCTGTTCCAACTTTTCTCGACTTAATTATAGAAATATTTCGCTTCGCACGAACGCTATAAAATATTTGAAACAGAAACAGATTTTCGAATATGATACAATTATAACGCGAGGTACAATTACAAGGATACGCATCCATTCGAGAGTGCAGCTATCGCGAGTTGTTCCAGAGAGTCGTAGTTATCAGTGTAGTCAATATAATCTGAAAGCACTCTCGAGAGCAATTATCGTGAAAAAAAAAAGTCTGAAATGGATTCTTTACTTTGTATCCTAACAATGAGAAAAGACAAGAGACACGTACGACGCGAAAGTATACTTTGCATTACGCGATATCCTGATTTTATTTTAGTGCCTTAAATATTTTACTTTAATTTTATTTTTATTTTAGAATCTTATATACCTTATTTTATTCCTATCTTTATTTTAGTATCGTAAATATTTTATTTTAATCTTGTTTTTATTTTAGTATCTTATATACCTTATTTTATTCTTCTCTTTATTTTAGTATCGCGAATATTTTATTTTAATCTTGTTTTTATTTTAGTATCTTATATACCATATTTTATTCCTATCTTTATTTTAATATCATAAATATTTTATTTTAGTATCTCAAATATTTTGATTTAATCGCGTCTTTACTCTAGCATTTTTAATATCTTAATAAATTCCAGACTTGTTTCTTCCTCTAACATTTTTTTATATCTGAGTGTCTTAAAAATATGTTTTAAAACAAATTCGTTAAATTTAATAAAAATAAGGAAGTTACAGTACTTCTAAATCCCGTTAAACCTTATAAAAATAAAAGAAAAACTACAGAAATTTTATCGCAAAGTTAACTCTATGGATTCAATTCTTTTTCGAGAAGTTCGAGGTATGACTTCCATATAAGTCAAAGAGCCTCCGGGAAACAAGAATAATTCTGCAAAAATAATTAAAAACGAATCAATTTCAGTATTTCACGACACCGTGCATTTTCGTTATCAACGCACGGATCACCAAAAGATAGAAGCTGCTCGAAAGCGCGCCAACTTTCCCTCGATTACACCGGGACCAGCACGGAGAGGTAGTCTTCGTCTTAATTTCAAAGTTTTTGCTATATCTAACATCGATATACCATTAAAAAGTTAGATAAGATATTCAGCGAGATTAAGATCACAGGATGGCAGACGGAGAAAGGTGAGGAACGGAAGAGAGGAGTGGAAAGATGAGACGTCTCGCTGCACTGCGACACGAATCCTTTCCCTCGAATCTGGGAGATCGACGAAATTTACGAAATTTACGAAATCGACACGATGTCCTACATTCTGATTTTACTATAAATGATCTTTTGATTTCTCGATTGTTTCCTTTTCCGAACGTCGATACGATGGAAATAGCGCGAGAGTCACGGTTGTATATTTCGAACGGTACTCAAAATGGCGCCCGTATGAGGAACATTAGAACGTTTCCATACGAGTCACGCGAGAATTCGAATTTTTTAGTTGCAATGTGAATACACTCGTGCAATAAAAAAATGAACGTAATACATTAGATTGGTCAATATGTTTGCGCGGTTTTTAATTGTAATTGATAATTGTCTTCTCACGTTTTGAAATTCTTCGCAATTAAATTAAGTTCAAATATTGAAAAGAAAAGGTGACTTAGCGGTTCAAATGGACAATACATTCCTGAATAAAAATATTTCCTTTTATAGGAAAAAATCGCCTTATATTTACATGTTAAAACCCGCGCGAACTTTTTGGCCAATAATTTAGTCTCAATTAAATTTAATATTGTAAATAAAATCTAACTGTGGCAGCTGTTTCTTTTATTTTTTTTTTTTTTTACTTTTCTATCATTCTTTTTATTACGAAGAAAGGAGAATTGGAAATATTTATATTTTTAATCTTAAAATTCTAAAAGTGCATAAATATTTAAGCTTAATTTAGGTTTTGTGTTTTGCAACATCGGTACCGATGTATCGTTAACAAAAAAATTAACAAAATTAAAGTATTAAAGCTTAATAAATTAAAGTATTTAAGCTTAATTTAGGTTATGTGTTTTGCAACATCGGTACCGATGTATCGTTAACTAAAAAATTAACAAAATTATATTACAGTGATTCATCCATCGACCTAGTTATACGCATTTTATCGGCGACGTAACCACAAAATAGAGTAAGGAGAAAAGCAACTCCGCGAGTTCAGGTTCCGTTGCAAAAGGGTTGAAAGAAGAATGGGGCGGTAACCTTCAAGAAAAAAATACGACGTATTCAAATGCCACGGAAGAAAAGGGAACAACTCGCTAATGTAATGAAACAGGAAGAATACACAGAGCAATCGTTTCAAGATTCTCGGTGCTGCTTTAATTTTCACGCTGCAACGAACCTAGCGTCGTATCTCTTTCACCTCTTGACGCTTAATTTATTCTGGGAAATAAAACAGCCTCCTTCAACCCTTTCCACCAAACAGAACGAAAATTTCGCAATAGAAATTGCCATCTAATTGCACCTAACACCGAGCTATCTTCTATACCCTACTCACGAAAAGTATTTTTAATTGTCTTCGTAAATTCAAAATTTTCTGAGATCTCCGAGCTCTTAAAACCTGAGATGGTTATATCGTGACTTTTTGAAAAATCTATTTTTCATAGAAACTGGAAGCTCCATAAAATTGTTTTGAAAAAATTAAACAGAAAATCTCTATCAAATACGATTGGACGAAAATAATTATATTCCATCGCGAAGAAGAAAATCAGAAACTAAAATTGGATAACTTTTTGAATTCCCCGAAGAATAGACTAGTATTCGATAATTTAATATTTAATCGGAAATAATAGGACTTGTTTCGAGAGTTCAGAATTAACTAACCAATTTTATATGATCCTGGTTAAATCCTGTTATTAATCGAACCGTTTCAAATAATTCTACGTCCTCCAAACACGAGCCCTTCTTGAATGGATTAAAAGTTTCGAAGTTCCCAGTACTCGGTCCTTAATTTCTAAACTTTGAGAAAAAGGATAAAGAGAAAAAGGATAAAGAGAAAAAGGTAGAAAATAAAGTTGGACACTAAAAACTTCCTCTAACACCTAACACAACCATTACACGCTCGAATCACCGGTTACGAATTAAATTACTCGGCGATAAAACCGCCAGCATCAAGATACGCCATATTTCCGTTTAATTGGCCTCCTGTTTCACGTGCAATCAGTCGTTTGATAAAGAAACGCGAAGCTTTGTACGACTGGGCCGCGGGAACACGCGTCGCCGATCCCGTCGCAGGATAATTTTAATGGATTGCAAGCCGAGTGAAATTGCACGGGGGATCGCGACGTCGGCGGCTATAATTATCATCGACCGACTATCAGACCTTCTGTCATTTACAGTAAATTTACATTTCCCATTGATAGAGGCGACTTTGACGGGCGGATCGCGAGCGTGCTGTGAACGACAGCAACACCGACGACGCCCGCTTCGACGTTATCGTCGCATTTTCCGAAAGGGTTGAACGCGCCAAAGCGAGTTCAATTGGCTGCTATTTTACGACTTTTCAAAAGGGGAAACAGTTTTTTTCTTTTTTATTCTAAATATTTTTTGTATCAGCTTTTTTACGAGCGGTTCCAAAGGGTTGTTCTGGCTTTGTTTTAGCTATCGGTTAATTCTTCTACGTGTTTTATTATATATATATATCGTTTAATTTGTGTTAATTCTCTTGATTAAATTAAATTAAATTAAATTAAATTAAATTAAAAATTCTTTATTTTTTGGAAAGGAAAAATTTGGTTGATTTTGGGGAATTTTTAATTTTGATTCTGAGATTCCTTTGGAAAAGAAATTGTTCTGATTTTGTTTTAGTAGTAAATTGAATTTTCTACATTCTCTGTGTGATTTTTATTTATTTATTTTTATCCGTTTACTAGTATCTTGTTCTTTTTTAAGAGAAAAATTTAGTTTTTCTGTGGAATACATTTTTATCGAATTTCTGGATTTTCTTTCTACGCGGATATATATTTTCGATTTTTATTTCTATAACGGGACTCGTTCTGGACTTGCTTCAGCAGCAGATTAATTTTTTAGACATTTTTTGCTGAATTAGCGTAATGAATGATAATTATTTAACGAGAAATTATGAGCATTGTTCGAGTTGGGAGCACGCACATGCGAATGAATTCGGAAGCGAGGTAAAATGTTCGTCACGTAATTAGTGTAATTACCCTGATATGATGGTTATTATTTTATCTGTGATTATACCAGAGTAAGTCTCTTTCCCTCTCGCTCTTTTTTTTTTAATATACGTTTACTTTTGCAAGAGAAGTTTATTAAAGTACCAACGCTGGATAAAATTAATATTTTCCAGGAATATATTTTTTATTTGAAATAATTCTAGAAATCCCGTGCTTTTCTTTAAAAAAAAAAAAAGTATATTACGAACTTTATTCTAATGAAAAATAAATTCCAATAAATCTGCACTGCTTTTTCGTATCACTTTCAGGTACATTAATATGAAATCCTCTTATCAGAAAGGTGTGTAATAAGTAGCACGCATTTTTTAATGTCTGTGCACTGAAAAGATAACAACAAATTATTGCACGACAAACATAATCTCTAAATAAATTTCCTTCATGAACTGTGTGTATTCACAGTTAACAAGCTCGCGGACCTGTTGACCCACAATTGTATCTCGAATTTTTCAGAAAGATATATTTCTCCTTTTTACAAACCACGTATCGTGGTTCATTTCAAAAAAATCTTGGATTGCATATTACTTATAAACTTTTCTATCTGATCTATCTAATCGTAAACTATTCTATCGTTCTACATATTTTTATGGTATTAGAGATTTCTTACACATTTCTTACAACTTTTCATCGGAAGAAAAAATCTGACTCAAACGATTCAAACCCCTCGTCATTAAACAAATCTCTACTCTAATTATAAAGTTATTAAAAATTCTCTCTATTTATATAATTGTTACAAAAAACATAAATTACCTCACTTTTCGTCAAAAGAAAAAATCTACAGACACAAATTTGTTCAAACGATCTCAAATCCCTCGTCATCAAACAAACCTCTGCTCCAACCTCTCTATTTATATAAATATTCTAAAAGGCATCAATTTTCTAATCTTCTACAAGAAAAAACACTTATAGGTTACCAACATATTATTTAAACAATCACAAACCACCCATAATCAAACAAATCTCAATCTCAACCTCCCTATTCGTACAATTCTCATAAAAGGCATCAATTCTCTAATCTTTTACCAGAAAAAATATTCACGAATCGAACTTTTGATCGCCAGCATCCTGTCTAAACAGCCTTAAACCAATCACCGCCAACAAATCTTCCAGCTCCAACAACTACACCCGTCACTCTACAATCAGTCTTCCAACCCTCATGCCTTATCTCCCTACCAAAGATCAACCATTTCTCCTTCCCTTTTCTCCAAAAAGAAATCGGCAAAATCAGTCCCTATTTTTCCCCGAATAATCCTTCTTGATTTGCCAATAGTCTGGCACTCGATCAGAAACAGGGATAGTAGCTCGCCATCAAGACGTCTTCTCCAGATTTTATGTACACTTGTTAGCGATATAAAGGAAAACTCTCCACGTGGCGAAGGTTGTAGCGAGAAGAAAAAAAAGAAAACGGGAAGAAAGGGAAGGAAACGAAAAGGGGAAACTTGTAAGGGATGGTTTCGAACAAATGCTCCATCGGTGGAAAGCACACGCGTCTGCAGAACGACGATTTGAGTGACACGCATCGGTGTTTACGTCTGCGGTCGAGGACCTGAAAAGAGCAGAATCGGAAGTCGCGCCATCGAATCCACCGGGAATCATGAGCCTGTCTCACCCTATGCGGGGGCGAGTCGAGGAGCGTGGTTGTTACGCGCTGCAACGGGACAGCATGAAATATGAGAATTAGATACAACAGCCTGGCCAATTTATTCCATGATCGCCGACGACCGACCTCGACATCGAGTCTAGCGGTATTTCTGGTGATCTAGTGAGCCGTGTGGGTGGAGTAGTCGAGGTTCGTGCGTTGCGGAGAAGGAAGAGAGAGGGTTGGTTCGCGATCGGGGTTAATTGATTGGTTAGAGATAGCGAATATCGTCTTTTCACATTTTTTTTTCTTGATTATTTGATCACTAATGTGTTTCTTATCGAGACCGAGGGTATTTTTAATGATCTGCAGAGACGTGGGGATGGGGTAATCAATTTTCGTGCGCTGTGGAGAAGGAAGAGGGAGGGTTGGTTTGTGGTTAAAGATAGTGAATTTTGTATTTATAT